>CAUYPK010010965.1:0-15126 GCA_963574355.1 Loris lydekkerianus
TTAACCTACCTTCTTAAGGGATACTTACCTGGTCCAAAAGATCATTTGGCTAAAACTAAGATATTTTTTAAAGATGTAAAGTCATTTAATACTTATGAATGAAATGGTATGATGTCTGAAAGATTACTTCAAAATAACATAGGACAAAAGCAGATAGGCAGGAGTACAGAGGAAACAAGACTGAGCATGAGCTGGCAATTACTGAATCTGGCTAATGGGTATGTGGGAATTCATTTTAACATTTTTTTCTACTCTTGTAAAAATTAAAAATTTTCTATAATAAAATGTTTAAGAACTCATGCTGAACAAGTAGGAAATAAAACCCTAAACTTTCCAAATTAAAAAAAAAATACTACTTAAAGCCTATGAAATGCATTACTTTTTTCTGCTATCGTTCAATATTCTCACCAATTAACTAGAGCATTTGATGGATTTTAGGTAACAGGCAATGGTGATTTTTATATACCAGATAGTAATAGAACTTTATTGCTTTTTCCTAGAGCAGTTAGAGAATCTTATATGTACCGTGTAAATTTTTAAAGATCATCAATTAAGGTCAGGAGTGGTGGCTCATGCCTGTAATCCTAGCACACTCTGGGAGGCCAAGGAGGGTGGATTGCTTGAGATCACGAGTTCCAGACCAGAATGAGCAAGAGCGAGACACAATGCTCAACTATTTTTAGAGATGGGGTCAAGAGCGAGACCCCATCTCTAAAAATAGCTGAGCATTGTGGTGGCATCTGTAGTCCCAGCTACTTAGGAGGCTGAGGTTGATGGGAACTATGATGCCAAAGTACTGGACCAAGGGTGACAAAGTGAGATTCTATCTCAAGAAAAACAAAAAAATCAAATTTTTTTTAAAGAAGTTCAAAGCAAAGTATATTCTCTTTTTTACTTTTTTTAATCAACATAATTTAAGCATGCTGTGGTAGTTTAACTGTAGGTTCAAATATGCCGTGAGATAAAAAAGTGTTGATAAACACTATTCCAAAGCCTTTAGAAATACAGGTGAAATTATTTCTTTGGGCTATTCTACCAAAGTCTTAGAACACAGCAAAAAATCTCTACCAGCTATTTATTTACTTTTTGTATAGCCTATGAGCTAAGAATTATCTTTAACATTCTTAAACAGTAAAAAAGAATAGTTTATGATATGTGCAAATTATATGAAACTCAGACTTTCACATTTAAAAATAAAATTTTATTTGAATGTAGCCACATCCTGCTGGTTACCAACTGTCTCTGGCTGCTTTCAAGCTGTAACAGTTCAGTGCAACCGAGACACAGAGCCTGGAATATTTACTGGCTGGTCCTCTGACAACGAGGCCTGCCAGCCACTGTTTCAGAGTGCACCAAGAACAAACAATCAGAAGAAAGGACTCACAACTAGAACAAAATTTACTGATTTTACTTAAATTTATTTCAACACCGATGCTTAAAACATCGATACAAATTTAACTTGCAGATGGCCAATAAAAACAGCTCTATTTTCTCTTAGGATCTCACTCAATTTTGTCTTTTTCCCTATCAGGAAGTTCTTGAAAACTTTTTTTTTTTTTTTTTTTAAACAAGAGTCTCACTCTGTTGCCCTGGCTAGGGTGCACGGCCTCATCAGCTTGGCTCATGGCAACCTCAGACTCTTGAGCTCAAGCAATCCTCCTGCCTGTCCCTCCCGAGTAGCTGGGACTACAAGTACCTGCCACAATGCCCAGTTATTTTTTCTATTTTTAGTAAAGACAGGGTCTGGCTTTTACTGAGGCTGGTCTTGAACTCCCGAGCTCCAGTGATCATCCCACCTCAGCCACCCAGAGTGCCTGGGTAACACGTGTGAGACTCCACATCTGGCCTCATTCTTTCATCTTCTATTTTGATTTCAACATGTGATTCAGGAAAAAGAAAAATCCAGACACTAGACTGGATTTTCCAGGAAGTACACTCATAAACTCTTGTTTTTGTGTCTGGACAAGGAAGAAGACAAAAGAAGACAGGAAGGCCACAACCACAAGTGAAACACAAGCTGACTACAGGAAGGAGTTTCTTTTTTCTTTTCTTTTTTTCTTTTTTTTTTTTTTTTGAGACAGAGTCTCATTTTTTCACCCTTGGTAGAGTGCTGTGGTGTCATAGCTCACAGTAACCTCCAGGTCTTGGGCTTAGGTAATTCTCTTGCCTCAGCCTCCCAAGTAGCTGGAACTACAGGCGTCCGCCACAACACCCAGCTATTTTTTGTTTACGGTTTGGCTGGGGCCGGATTTGAACCCACCTCCCTCAGTATATGGGGCCGGCGCCCTACTCACTGAGCCACAGGCACCGCCCAGGAAGGACTTTCTTGTCTGAGATTCTTGCGTTGCCCTCACAGGACACTGTCATTACTGTGGCAATATTTCCAGCAACAGGTCACCAGCCTGGCAGCCAATAGGTGGACAGAAATAGGAGTCCACAGTCCAGGTAGAAGCAAGCTAGGTCAATGCTTACTTCCCTTGCTTTCTGAATACTTCAGAATAGTCTTTTCCTCTTCTTAATAAAGCATTTTCATTGCTTAACTTATATTTTGCCCCTTTAAAATAAGATACATCTCACTTGCCCATTGATATCAGAGATTGTTGGCTCTTTTTTTAGTTGCTTAATTTGACTTCACTATAGATTCTAGGTATCAAGCTTTTGTCCGATTGATAATATGCAAATATCTTTTCCCATTCTGATGCTTGTCTCTTTGCTTTGGTTTTCTTCTTAGCTGTACAGAAGGTATTTAGTTTAGTTAAGTCCCTTTGTTTATTTTTGTTTTTGTTGCAATTGCTACTGGAGTCTTCTTCATAAGTCTTCCCCCAGGCTGATACCTTCAAGTGTTTTCCCCACACTTTCAAGGCCTGTTTCATGCCTTATATTTAGATCTGTTATCCATCCTGAATTAACTTTAGTGAATGGAGAAAGGTGAGGATCCAGTTTCCCAGAGATATCACCTGGCCCCAGTGAGAATGGCTGATATCACATAATCTCAAAACTGCAGATCCTGGCGTGGATGTGGAGAGAAGGGAACACTTTTACACTGCTGGGGACTGCAAACTAATACACCCTTTTTGGAAGGAAGGATGGAGAATCCTTAAAGAACTCAAACTAGATCTCCCATTTGATCCTGCAATCCCATTACTGGACATTTACCCAGAAGAAAAAAAAATCATTTTATCATAAGGACGTTTGCACTAGACTGTTTATCGCAGCTCAATTTACAATCGCCAAAATGCGGAAATACCCTAAATACCCGCCAACCCAGGAATGGATTAACAAGCTGTGGTATATGTGGTATATGTATACTATTCAGCCATTAAAAAAGATGGAGATTTTACCATCCTTTGTGTTAACCTGGAGGTGGAACATATTTTTCCTAGTAAAGCATCACAAAAATGGAGAAGCATGAGTTGAACGTGCTCGATTCTGATAGGAGGACAATTGATGACCTAGTACATGGTGGGGAGTGGGAGAATAGGGGAACAGAGAAGGGCAAGGAGGGAGGGGAGTGGGGGACCATAATGTGTGACACATGCCTTGGGGGTGGGACACAATTATAAGAGGGACTTTACCTAACACATGAAAGTAGTGTAACCTGGTTCTTTGCACCCTTAGTGATTCCCCAACAACAACAACGACAACAACAAAAAAAGGAAAATAAAATAAAATAAAATTAGATGCAAAAGGAATTGGTTGGAGCAGTCAATTGTTTTCTGGGAAAGCTGGCAGTAATCAGCTGGCAGGGACTGTGGTGGCAGCTCTGCAAGAAGGTTGCTGTGAGAGGAGAGGACCAACACTGATTAATGGGTTAGTGGGTCCCAGCTCAGCACCCACCAGAGAACCAGAGGTGGGAGTCAGCAGCACCACTCTGAGACAAAGATTACAGCTCTGTGTTGGCACAGCAGGTGGGAACAGGGCACTCTGGCCAGAAGCAGCCATGGCTTGAAAGCTGCCGCTCCTTTCACTTATTTGCAATTGACTCTAATACTCTAATAATTGACCCTTGGTATCTTCAAGGGATTGGTTCTAGGAACCCTTGTGAATACCAAAATCCATGGATGTTCAAGTCCCTTATATGAAATGGTAGTGTGTTTGCCTGTAACTGTTGTGGAGAAAGTTATACTCTACTGCTTTTTATTTATACTATTTTTAATTGTTTCTTCTTCAGAGAACAGGTGGTGTTTTCTCCCCATTCCTGAGATACTTTATTTACAATAATGTTCTCCAGGTCCGTCCAAGTTGCTGTGAAAGACATTCTTTCAATACTTTTTAATGACTGAGTAGTAATTCAGGGTATGTGTGTGGGAGTGCACACACACCATTTTCTTTATCCACTTATAAATTAATAGGCACTTAGGTCGATTCCTTATCTTTGCAATTGTAATTTGTACTGTGATAAACATTTGCCTGTATCTTGTGGAAAATTTTTGCATCTTTGTCCTAAGGGATATTGGTCCGTAGTTTTTTGTTGTGTCCTTTCCTGGTTTGGGTACCAAGCTGACACTGGCTTCACAGAATGAGTTAGGGAGAAGTGCCTCCTCCTTGATGTTAGCGAGTAATTTCGGTAGGCTTGGTGCCAGTTCTTTGCAGGTCTGGTGAAATTTGGCTGAGAATCTTGGGAGATTTTTTATTACTGTCACAAACTCGCCCTTGTTGTTGGTCTGTCTAGGATTTCTATTTCTTCCTGATTCAGGCTTGGGAAGTTGTGCATTTTTAGGCCTTTATCATTTCCTCTAGGTTTTCAAGTCTGTGTGCATATAGATTTTCATAGCATTTACGGATATTTTGTATTTCTATCATATCAGTTGTAATGTTTCCTTTTTCCTTTCTGATTGAGCTTATTTGAGTCCTTTCCTTTATTTCTGATTAATCTGGTTAGTGGTGATGACTATATTTTTAAACTGGAGTTTCTCTTTTTGTTTTTCATTTGAATAATTAAAACAAACTGATAAGTAAAAAGTTGCTTGGTGGGGGCCTAACTGCTGAAAGGGAGGACTTCTGTACGGTGCCTAGATGTAAGGTGAGTAACCCTGGGTTCCTTGTGACAAAGGACTGGAGTGCTTGGGCTGTCTCTCAGAAACTCAAAATTCAACTTCATTTTACTTGATGCTTTGACTTGGGGAATGTTTATTTTCTAGCACATCTAGGTTGGATTTATAAACCAGAGGAAAGAGACTGGTCTTTGTCAATGATGTGGGAGGTTTAACATTATAGCTTTCCTTCTCCGGTCACATTCCACATCTGTGTGCTATGGAATTGTGTGTTTGCACCACTGATATTTATGTCATCTCTTTAATGTCTTCTGTGTCTGGAGTATCAAGAGCAGACTAATGACTTGAAAAGATATTGCCCAGATGCCCAAAGCAGCTGGCCTTCCTAATAGGGGCTGCAGCAGCAATGCCAATTGACTCCAGGAACATTCTTTGCTCTCATCCTGCAAAAGGGATGCTCACCAACTCCTCATCAGGCAATATTTCTAATGGTGTTTGACAAACAACATGGCATATCTCAGACTATTTTCACCTTTCTTGTATGTCTTCAATATTCAACAAAGACCTCATAGGAAGCAAAACAGGTATGAGTTTTGCAGTAGTAAAGTAGTAAATACTTTACTAAAGTAACAGGTAAGTAGTTTTGCAGTAGTAAAGTAGTAAAATACTACTTGCACGGAGGCATTTCAAAATTTTTCAGTTGAATTTCCTCCATCCCCATGTAAACTGGTCGGAACTTGTAAATATTCTTCTAAGATCAAGAAGTTTCAAAGGTTTGCTCCTAAATGATCAGGTGATAACACTACATTGATTAAATACATATCATTAACCAAGATGAATATAGAACTCTGACAACTTCTAATTTTTAAAGGGGAAGGAAATTGGCAAGAAACTTTCCAGAGGATCTCATTGGGCTTTTGATGGCATCTTAGCTTCCTTACACCACAAAGACTGCAGGGCTAGAGCCCTTACAGATTTTCTGCCAGCTAATGTCACCAAGGTGGTTGATTTATCAAAGAAAGGCAGATAAACCCCCTCCTGAGATGGTGTCTTTACATCCAACAAGAATTAAATCCTAATCAACAGCAACCATTTTAATAACAAAATTGTCCTTTTTAATTGATCTAATCACTACCAATGAGACTATGTTTTCACCCAAATAACCCTTCTTATTAGCAAAGATATGAGTGGAGGGCAGCCTGTACCGCCTAGTTTCTTTTGCACATTTATCAGATGTTTGCCATTCACAAAAGGTCAGGAAACAACAGCTCTATTTGTGTGAAGATTAAGAAAAAAATCCAAACAGGAAAAACTGGATGTAAAAGGTAGAATGCGATCCTAGCCCATACCAAGTTTTTAATTTTGCTTTTTTAATATTCATATACACTATTAATTTTTTAAAGGGCCTTTAAATTTATTCACTTTAAAAAATTTCTTTTCAAAGAAAACTTTTGAAGACCATAAATAAAAGCCAGTATCAGCTGCAATAAATTCTAGATAACCAACAAAAGCACACAACCCTTCTTAAAAAGTATTATTAAATTTAAAATAGATGCTTTTGCTTGCTAAAGGTTGAGACTCACAGCTCCTCTCAGTGTTGGCAATTCATGTAAGTATTAAAAGGACTGTAGGAAATACAGTAGCATCAAACTAAGCTCTTTCTTGGAAAGGCTGAAAAGAAATCAAAAAATTAATAAATCTTATTATATAATTAAACATTATTTAGTGCCATACTTGAGTACTATGTACAATTACCTTCAAAATTAAACTGCAGTCCCAAATCCATACCCCAAGAAAACACTGGGCCATCCTACTAAATAATGTAGGCCATCCTAAAAAATTCTGCACAGAACACACACACACTGCAGTCACACTAATCATAGGCTCATCTTAGGTACAAGACCCCAGCATTCAGACAATGTATTCCCAGATTTCCCTTCCAAGAGTGATGAGAATACTGATGAGGGAAAAGGTAAGAGCAATGAATCATCCTCTCAAACCTACAGACCTCGAGAAATGACACCGTCCATATTTTATCAAAATTGTTATTTGATTAAACACATGAGACGGTGTAGGCATGCTGGGAGAGGAATGCTAAGTATTAGGGAAGATAAAAAAGGCGGTCGGACACTCGTTTTCTATTCCTAAGAAATCAATGAAAATAATGAATAGCCTAGCAAGCAGAAAATCACGGAGAAGAATCTGAATTTCAATTAGAAATGGCACACGCCATATAGCTCAAAAGATGTTATTTGATAAGCTTTTCCTACCTGCAACTAATCAACTGCAGGGAAACAAAAACAAAGTGCTAAGAACATAAGAAAGGGCAGCACATAGTACTCACTGGTAATGAACCCACGACGGTCCAAGAGTTTTCTTGAATTGAGCAAGTCCTACGATATCAATATAAATGAGCTCAACGATCCTGTCTCCTACAGTTGGGCAGCCAGATCGGTTTCCTACAACTTTCTTCATGATTCTAGAGAAAGGGCAGGAGGGTGGGGAAAGAGAGGAAATCATTTAGGTCAAGGTAATAAACTTGATATCTTTGACAAGCATATGTACCCCACCTACAAATCCTTATTAGAGATAATAGCATGGCCCTTCCAAATCTGCTATCTGTATCAATTCTTCCCACCCATTAAAGCCAACCAAGGGCCCCGATTCTGACTCTTGCAAAAGCAAATGGTGGCATATAAACACAACCTTCGAAATCAAGACGTTTTGGGTCTGAGTCCCTCTCCACTCTGTAGCAGCTATGAGAGCTTAGACAAATTACTTAAACTTCTCTGAATTGTTCTTTACACATCCTCCAGCAAAGAAGGATTGAATATGAAGATGATGATACCAGCCTCTCAGGGATTCTTCAGGTAGTCAAATGAGCTATTGAATAAAGATGGCTAATGTAGACCAGAGACGGAATATAGATATCCCTGTCCCTGGGCTTGATCTTATTACCCTCACTGACCTCTTTTTCCCCTAAATTTCTTTACCTTCTAGCCACTACAGTAGTAACTCTTTATACTCTCTTGTACTATTCCCTGATTTTTTCTCTTATGTAAAACTTCTCCTAATTCGGCTGTATTACGAGAACTGCACCCTGGTTCACTCTTCTCCAGCACCTTCTCTCCCATCCACAGATCCATCCAGACATACAAACGCATCCTTGCACCCAGTGACAACAGACTTGATCGGCACTAACTATACTGCATTCACTCAGGCCTCAGCCACCACTGATGCTTCTTATCCCAACCTCACTCATACTCCACAATAACACTTTATCAAATTGTGAACATCCTACTTCCAAGGACAAGAGTCACAACAGGACTCGGCCCTACAGCTCTGTGATGCCACCAAGTCAGCCAGCCTTGCTCTACTCCTCTGGATTTCTGAAAGATTTAGGTTCTGTCTAACCAATTTCTTTCCAAGAGGTAAAGACTTTCATCTTTGTAGGCCATATGTCATCCACCCCCTCTATTCCCCTCTGCCATTGTAGAATGAAGGCAGCCTTAGATAATATATAAACAATGAGCACAGCCACATTCCCATGACACTTGATTTACAAAAACAGGCCCAGGGCTGAAACCATGGTTTGCTGACCCCTGGTCTGACCTACATTCAGTGATTTCCAAACTTGTCCATACCCTGCTATTACTTGGGAGTCATCACAAAATCCTTATGGTTGCATACCTCCTACCACAAAGGCTGTGAATTACCCACAACTTTTGAAATAAAGTGAAAAGATGCCCAAATTGTTTTAATGTACAGGCCTATGGGGAGACTGCTTCTCTATTGCCTCCAAAAATTACCTTCTATAATAAAATAAGACACTTTTTGCCCCGAGTCTCAGCGTGCAGGAAGACCACCATAACAAGCCTTCACTTGACACTGTCAGGTTCTCAGAAACTGGGACTCTAAGAAAAATGACATACAGTCAGCCCGTGAGGAATGTCATCTCCTGCAACATGTTTCATTACAATGTTGATGGAAAAAAATCAGTTTCATCCTATGTTGCTTCACTTAATGTCCCAGTTTCCGAGAACCCACCAATGACCTGACTGAACAGACCTTCTTTCACCAACTGAGTCTCTGCCAGATAAATCCCCTCTATGCCTTTTCTGACCTCCCCAGCCAAGCCCTGGCACTACCCTTTGTTCACCTATCCACTCATTCCTTCCCTTGTTCATTCAATAGTTACATGAGTACCCACTATGTACTGGGCACACCTAAGTGCTAAATTCCCAGTGGTGAACTATTTCATGTTTCTGCAATCCCTGTGCTTATATTCTAGCATCTATACCTCAATCAGCATGCACAGAAGTATAATTAGCATAATTATTGTAATATTAGTTGTAATTATTAAAAGAGTGTCAGTTTCTTGAACACACACTGGTCACTTCAGTATATCCCACAACAAAACACAGCCCACAAGAAAGCACTGAGTGACTGCTGAGTGTGGACATGGCTCATGTAGCCACTTTAGAGGTCACATGTCCAGTGTGTTTTAAAGCAAGGAGGAGGCAGGCAGTAGGAGGCAGCCTGTGAAAGGGACAGATGTGGTGACCAAGGGTTCAGAAGACCTCAGGTTCATCTAGCTCAGAAAACAGTAATGTAGTAAGTACCACGGTGAAGGACATAGGTTTAATGCCAGATGGAGACAGGCCTAAATCCTGGCTCTCCTACATGCTACCCCTGAAACCCTGAGCAACTTATTTTTGGTTGGAACCTCAGATTCCTCATTTTAAAATGAGGAGAGCAATAGCACCTACTTCCATGCGCTAAGGACTAAGTAAAACATGTAAGAGCTTTATTTAGTATCCTAATACTTGGACCTCTCTGGGTGTCAATGTCTTAAACGATCAAGTAGGAACAGGGTAGAACATATGTCAACACCTTTCCCATTCTAGAATGTTCCTTCAAGCTATTTCTTCTGGACAAAATTGGCACATTGCAACACCACAACTTGACTGTTGGGTATAAAGTCTCCATGGGCAGTTATCCAAAAAGAGCGAAGGGGATTTAGATTAGCCAGCTGTGCCAATCTAAAAGGGATTAAGAGAGGGCTAGAGTTAGAAGCAAATTTCAGTGAAAAGAAAACCCAGGTAGAGTTAACCGACTCAGAGTTGAAAGTTGGCTAATTGAAAAAAGGATTGGGTTAGGGCTTTCAGGAAACTCATTCTATCCAAATTAAATTATAAACAGGAACCTGCTGCTCTGTTTTAAGATTTGGAGAGGTTGATGTTGAGGGGTATGGTATGAATTTCAACAAGACAGGGAATTAGAAAAGTCAATAATGTTTTGTGCTGCAGATGTTGGAAGCACCTGTAATACAAAGAATAAGCTCCTTAGTTTGAATTTTCTGGCATTCATTTACGAAGCCTCTGGAGCCTGCAGCTACAATGAAAACATATTATCCTTTTCACAGTGTATGTATTTAGCTCCTGAAAATAATCTTCTTATCTCCTGTTTAGTGAATTATCACTTTCATTTTCCTCCACAAAAAATTACACACTAATAGGGGGCTTTAAGAGTTTACAATTTCTTTTTTGTATTCTGATTTTAAAATTGAAAAGTAATCTCCTTACTCCTTGAGCTCAGCCAGTGAAGCTGAAATCCTAATGTCATGGCCCAGTAAGTACAGAGATGTAATTAAATCACTCCACTGAACTAATTCACCAAGAGGGCCACCGCTGAAAGCTGTCTCTGCGATCTTAAATCCAGATTCCTTGGTCAGGAGTCCCAGGTGAACGAGGACCTAGAAAACAAACCACAGACATATGCTGATCCATAGCAAATTGAGTACAAATGCCATAGTAACATACTAGAAGGGAATCAACCAACCACGGAGCCAGGCTTACACATCCTAACAAAGTCTCAACATGGGGATGCCATTTTTCTAGAAGACAGAAAAAAAGAAGGGAATCTTTCATTGTTGTATTAGAGAAATGAAATCACTATGGTCCTTGGTCTGCTATGAGCATGAGCTGTGGATAATCCTACTTCTAAAAAGCAGAGTTTATTCGTAAAATCAGAATTTTAAAAACATAAGCCAGACCAATTAAAAAAAAAAAAGTCTTTTAACAATACTAGGTTTTTATCCACAGCTGGAATATTCTTAACCCTTTCCCATGGAATATTTTGAACACATAGAAATACAAACATGACAACAGAGTCAATGCCACTGTATACATCACGTAGCTTCTACAATTAATCCATAAAAAAATCTCATTTAATCTATGCCTCTCATTGTCTCCCAATCCCTCTAGATTAGTGGTTCTCACCTTCCTAATACCGTGGCCCTTTAATACAGTTCCTGTAGGTCGTGACCCACAGGTTGAGAACTACTGCTCTAGATTAACTTGAAGCAAATTCTGGATGACATATCTTTTCATCTATAAATATTTCAGTATGTTTCACTAAAAGAAACAAACCTTTCTTTAAAAAATTTAAGCCTAACATCATTATTATCCCTAAGATAATAATTCCTTAATGTTATCTTATATCCAGTTAGTATGTACCCTTCCTCAACTGTCCTTTTTTTAAGTGCAGTAGTGTGATGAAAGGGTCATCAGGCATAGGTTATAATCACTTCATATATGTACTGGTCTCTTTGGACCTATGTAGATTGCCACTGGCCTATTTTGGGGGGAAGGTATACTATAATTCATTTATGAAAGAAGTAAGATTTTATTTCCAATAGAGTCTTTCACACACTTGATTTCGCTGATTACAATCTCAAGGTATTTTATAACAGACTTGTCTGTCCCTTCATTATGGCACATTAGTAATTAGCTCTACAGACAGGATCAAATTCAGATTTGATTTTTTAGCAGTACTACTGGGTGGTGTTATGTACCTTCTATGGGTGAGAACAGTGTCCAGGTGTCTCTATCCTAGGATGTTAGCAACCACTGATGATCCCTAACTACAACCATTAATCCATTAATGGTAGAATTATATTATTCATTTATCAGCTGGAATGCATCTGTAAAGAGAAACTACCCCTTATCAATTATTGAGTCACCCTAAGGTGACCCTAAGGTTTGCACAGAAGGAGGCCGGTAAACAGTTGATTCTTTCTCTTTATTTACCAGTTTTCAGAGTAACAAATTTGTTCTTTAGCATATTCTAATGATGATCCGTGAGGTTTTCTTTCACGTATATCATTAAAAATCAGGGATGTAAGCATATTTTTTGTGTTGCAATAAATTTTGGCTCTTGCCCTTACTGATTATTAAATTGTCCCACCCTGGCCAGGTTCTTTGGACACAATCCTAGAGGTCGTGGACGACTTCTCTGTCCATGGCTAAATGCACTGGAAAAGATGTGATATTCTAGGCTCCACATGGACACCTTCTGTCCCAGACCTTCATAAAGGCATTTTTCCAAGAATGTCTTATACCACCTAGTGGAAATTTCATTAGAGAACAAAGTCCAGGGCTTAGGGGATTCCAGCTTATCACTATCTATAGGCCTTTTCAGCGGCCCTAGCTAGGGAATTTATTTTTCCTCTCAGATAAAACAAATCATGAGTTCATACTGGTACTTCTAATTCAAGCTCAGAATTGTAGTATTTTTTGTAACACTACCAATCTTACACTTGTCAGTTCCTCTCTTCCACGCTGCTCTTCTCAAAGACACTAACATAAGTACTTATTTGTTTTACCACCACATACGACATGATTAATAATTGTTTTAAGATTTTTTTGTAATTCTTTGTGTCCTTGGTGATATTCCATCAGAAAGTTCAACTTACTATGTTGCAAGGTCACTCAGAATAGTTCTTTTCTGCGTGCCTGTCATCAAAACTAGATGGCTATGTAGTCACATTGTTGTAATTTCCTCCTGACTTTTAAATGTGGCTTTTTTTCCTAATTAAATTTTGTTTAACACTTACGTAAAATGATTTCAGTGTTAAACCTACAATGTCAGATATATTCAGGGAAGTCTAGTTTCTATACCTGTTGCCTCCATGATAATCCTTTCTCCAATGTAACCTTATTTTTTCTTATTGTGGTAAAACATACCTAATATGAAATAGCACTGTAACATGTATAATTCAGTGGCACCAAACCTTCATATTGTACAATCATCGCCATCTATCCTCTTTTATCCTTATGATGTATTTTCCCATTTGTAATATGAAGCATATATATGATTTACATATCTATGTATATATGTATCTACCTGTAGATACAGATAAGTTATAAATTCCCTCTTTTAAAAAAATAATGTACACTGTGTTGCATCTAACATTTTTTATACCTTTCAATATATTCTGAAACTTCATAGGATTATGTAGACATTTTTATTTCTTTTTACAACCTACCTGCAGCATCTTGCCACATGCTCTTCCATAGACTACTATTTGGTGCCAAATGTTTGATCTTGTGTTACAATCTCAAGGGATCTAAGTAAAAATGACTTATCAAACTGTGAGCTAGTCTTTTAAGTGTATTTATATTTTCTTTTTCAAATATATCACATTCATTTGATTAGGAACACCAAACTCATGTTTAATTTCTTTTTAGATACAGGAAATTGGAACAGTTATTCTAAAGCTGTGCCATCTAATCTATAGTAAATAGGGTATAAGATCTTCTAAGCCTTGGAGTATCCTAGATGTTTTCCAAGCATCCCTTTATAACTTGAAACGAACTGCCTCAAATTTAATAATATGTCCTAAAATATAAGCAGAAACACCAACTCAACAGAGCGGCAATGATACTCACTAGTTGCCCAGACCCTAAATTTGACAAATGTCAAAAATATAAAATTGTCACCGTGATGTAACAGGAAGCTCTCAAAGGCTGGATTTGGGTTAAAAAAAAAAAATGTTGGCAAGTTTCCCCATACCCTGAGATAGTCAGTTCAAAGAAAAAAATCTCACTGGCAGATATTCTGGTTGGCTTCACCCAAGAAACTTATGCCAGTTCTTGCTAAGTAAAAGCATCGTAATTGGGGAAGGAAAACCCAAAAACAGCTGCACGAGATACTGAGCAGATTCACCCCGAGGGAGTATCATTCCTGACATGACATTTCTTAGTCTTGTTTCCAAGCAATATCAAATTTTAAAAGAAAACTGGCATCTAACTGAACTGAATTAATAAGAAACTCACTTTCTTCCGCTTTCTCTTTTCAAGATTCTGCTTTTCTGCCAGGGACTTGATTGCTTGGATCCAAGCATCAGCCATTCGCCGGATCCGCAGTCTCATCCACCGGAATTCTTCGTGCTTTTTCATCGTACTGTAGAGAATATTAAAATCCGTACGAATTTCCGCCTAGCAACAGAAATTTAATAAAATGAATAGAAGATAAGAAGTCAGAGAGCATAATGGCTTTCAGGATGTGACATTTGAAAACTTGAAAGGGACAGTCAATTAAATTGAGGGCTTCAAAAGTGGGTCTCATCTGTGGCACCGCTTTGACTTAAGGTCTCGGGATTGCAAATTGAAGCAAAGGCCTCAGACGGCCGACATCATTAAAAAATTAGAAATTGAGAAAAGTGGCAGAGTCATTGCAAAAAAGCCCTAAGCTACGTTAAAATGCAGTTTGTACAATGAGAATGCTTGATGTACCTTGAAATTCTCTGCACCCAAATTTATTGCGCCATTCGGATCTACTGCAGAACAGCAGGCTCCTGGGAGAACTACAGTCATTTCTTAACAGGCTACTCAACATTGTGTAGGTTGCCAAACAGCCTCTTTTGTTCACAGAATAGGGAAATACATGCTCATCTTTTAGTTTCGTCCCAGTTCAAAACAAAAAAAATCATTATTTTTTAAGAAATTTCAAAGCCAGGAATACAATTTTTCTACCATAACTGAATACAATTTAAAATTCAGACCAGAATAATTTAAAAGCCAGGAAGAATATTTTTCCTGTGTAATAGAGCTGGATACAACCAGTGATTGGAATAACAGAGAAACATAATAATAACCAGCATTTACCGCACATACTCGAGTTTAAGCCGACCCGAGTATAAACCGAACCCCTTAATTTTACCCTAAAAACTGGGAAAACTTAGTGACTTGAGTATAAGCCGAGGTGGAAAATGCAGCAGCCACTGGTAAATTTCAAAAATAAAAATATATACCCAAAACAATTACAATAATTGAGGAATCAGTAGGTT
>CAUYPK010010967.1:0-52449 GCA_963574355.1 Loris lydekkerianus
CAATTCATAATTGCTAAGTCATGGAAGAAGCCCAAGTGCCCATCGGCCCACGAATGGACTAGTAAATTGTGGTACATGTATACCATGGAATATTATGCAGCCTTAAAGAAAGATGGAGACTTTACCTCTTTCATGTTTACAGGGATGGAGCTGGAACTGATTCTCCTAAGCAAAGTATCTCAAGAATGGAAGAAAAAGTATCCAATGTACTCAGCCCTACTATGAAGCTAAAGTATCCAATGTACTCAGCCCTACTATGAAGCTAAATTATAGCCTTCACATGAAGGCTATAACCCAACTATAGCACAAGACTATGATGAAAGGGCCAAGGAAGGGGAAGGGAGCGAGGAGGTTAGGGTGGAGGGAAGATGATGGGTGGGGCCACACCTATGGTGCATCTTAGAATGGGTACAGGCAAAACTTATTAAATGCAGAATACAAATTTCTGCAAACAATAACTAAGAAAATGCCTTGAAGGCTACGTTGAACAGTTTGATGAGAATATTTCAGATTGTATATGAAACCTGCACATTTTACCCCTTGATTGCACTAATGTACACAGCTATGATTTAACAATAAAAAAAGAAAGAAAGAAATAAAAATAAAAATAAAAAAATAAAAAAAAATTCTCTGAAAAAAAGAATATTGCTGGGTCCCCAGCCTGTGCTCTAGGATGTCGCTGATACTACTTGCTTCCCCGGGCCTCTATCTACTGCCATTTACAAGATGTTCCTGTTCTACCTTCCTGGGCTTCAAGATGCTAGAAACTTCCCTAATCATAGCCACCCCATAGAATCTGGGCTGCGAATTCTATTCTGTCCCTCTACTGACTGAGCTTTGGCTATGACAGTTGTCACATGTACCTTAAGTCTTCTCTGACCTAAAATAATGTACCTAGGTCACATGTTCTCAGGTGACATAGTTTTCAACCTTTCTCTGTTCAGAAGACCCTCCTCTTACCTTTCACCAGGCTGCTAAGAACTGGACACTCCATTCTGTATAAGATCTGCCCAGTTCATAGGACCATCACGTCTCTTCACTGAGACTTCGATACTCTACTAATACTGCCTGGGATTCATTTGTTTACCCTTTTAGAAGGTATTGACTTTGTGTTCAAGACTTGCAAATGTTTTTCAAATAAACTGTTCTCAGACCCATCTTTCCCCCATTATACATTGATGTCAGTACTTTTATTTTTGACCTTGACAAAGAGCTTTGTAGTTATCCATGCTAACTTTCATCTGGTTTGCTTTCATATTGTTTCAGCCACTGGAATTTTTTTATTTTTAAATAAATCTCCTTTATTATTTCTTTTCATTACAAAAATATTATGAAGTATAGCTAAATTTAAAAAAAAACCAAGAACATTAAAAATTTTATTATGCTACTCACCCAGAGTTGATCATTATACTTTGGTGTGTATCTTTCCAGACTTTTAATAGATATTTTTCCAAATTGATCATAAATAAATAAATTTCTGTACATAAATGACCCACAGAGGAAATGTTTAGACTCATTCTTATATTCATTGTATTTGCTGTTTCTTCTCTTTGTATCTCAGCCACAGAGTGGCTTCCGTGTTTGGGTGGCTATTGGTAAATATCAGATAGTACAAGCAAGAGCTGAGTCCTATAACATAGCCCTCCAGAGCTATTGACTGATCAATCAGCACTTATTGGGGAGTAGTTTTCAACCAGTTAGAAATTAACTCTTCTTCCAGTTTTCTGTGTTATTCTGAGGGATAGCGTGACAGTCTTTACCCATTCAAGTCATGACAGCGTATATTATGGAGCCTGCAGATATGGTGATCAGAAGTCTTATGATTCCCAATTAACCAGGATTCACCTTAAATTGACTCTTTCTAGAGTCTAACCCCCAATATTGTATGACCTTACTTTCTTGCAGAAATAAAGCCATTTGTCCATTTCCAATAGTCAGGCACTTTTTCCTTTCTTTTTGGATTTTTCAAAAATTCATGGTAGCAGTTCTGCAATTATTTTGGTCAGCTCCCTCAGCACCTTGCGTTAGAATTCATCTGGCTCTGATGAACTGACTTTTACAGAGTCTTCTATGGAGGCTTCCTGTTTTCTTACTATCTTGGCCCCTATCTTAGACTTCAGTTACCTCGTAACCACGTTTGTTCTGCACTTTCAGGTCTGCAGATCTTTCGCTTTCATAGAGAAAACAGAAGCAAAATGAGAGTTGTGAAGAAGTCCCACTTCCCTCTGCCTCTGTGAGCTTTAGAACCTGAGCCTCAGAACACAGTTCTGGTCTTTTTTACTCTGTTGCATCCAACAAAAGACCATTTTGATGCCTCTAGATTTTTTGACAAGCTTTGATTCTTTTTTTTTTTTTTTTTTTTTTCTTCTTGGTTTTAACCTTTCTGCTATGATTCTGACTCTTCTACACCAATCTTTCTTTCCCCCCTTGCTCGGGCTCTATTCTCTGATCTCGTGAGTGTGTGTGTGTGTGTGTGAGAGAGAGAGAGAGAGAGAGAGAGAGAGAGAGAGAGATTTTGCCCTATCAGCCACCCATTTGCTTCCTTCCATTCCTTTACAGCAAGATCATTTTTTAAAAAAGAATATATTTGGATTTTTTGCAGGTGGTAGAGTCTTAAAACACTTCTCCTTTTGTACAAAGGCTCTAGAGCTATATTAATACACATCTCTCTTCCTCAAGTATTTGGAATCTTGGCTAGATGCCTCATTATACCTGCTGTTTTCCTCTGGGCTATCACAAACTGGAGAATGTACAGATGGCACAGTCAATAAGGTTATCAGCTTAGAAGCAGCAGCAACAGACTATGGCTAAGTTAAACACAATAGGATTTGGCGGGAGGGTTTTCAGGAAGCTCACAGACTGCTGAGAAGTCGGAACCAGGCTCTGCAGTAGACAGAACCAGGGTGGCTCCCCAGGTCTGCTCAGCAAGAATTAACTTGTACTGTGCCCAAATACTTCAGATTAAATCTTAAGACAGACATCGAGTCTGACTGGTGCAGCTCAGGTCAGATGCCTATCTCTCGGCTAGGGGAAGGCAAGGAACCCTGACTTATATGCCCAATAAGCCTACATGCCATGGGGAATAGGGGATGCTCGCAGAGGGGCTTAGGGTGCAGCTCCCTGCAGTGCGGGAATACATGATAATGCTGACGAATGACACGTGTCCACCCTGGCTACCGTTTCCCAAGGCTCGTTTTATTTTAATAATAAGATCAGAAATTAGAATTGATCATATTGCTTTTATTGACCCATCAGCTTCTGAGAAAAAATATTATTGGCAAGGGACATTGGGAATTTATGAGATGGTCTGCTTTTAGCAGACCCTTTTAGCAGGATGAGACTGCCTGCAGGTATCTGGATAGTGGAAGTCCCAGGAATACCAGTAACCTCTGTGAAGGGTTTTTTTGTTTGTTTGTTTGTTTTTTGAGACAGAGTTTCACTTTGTCATCCTCAGTAGAGTGTCATGGTGTCATAGCTCACAGCAACCTCAAATTCTTGGTCTCAAGCAATTCTCTTGCCTCAGCCTCCCAGAATAGCTGAGACTATAGGCACCCGCCATAATAGCCCAGCTATGTTTAGAGATGGGGTCTCACTCTTGCTTAGGCTGGTCTCGAGCTCCTGAACTCCAGCAATTCACCTGCTTCAGCCTCCCAGAGTGCTGGGATTACAGGTGTGAGCCACCGCGTCTGTACCAGTTTTAACAAAACCTCTTGAAATGCTATTACTTGTTCCAAATCTTTTAAAAAGGAGTATCAATAAATGCATTTATCTCCTATTAAAATATTGAATTACTTTAACAATCATATTTTGGCTTATATATGGCCATTAAGAATCATGAATATTATTCCTGAAACTTTGCCATTATTTCTTCCTGAAAATTACTATTTCTTCCCTCAACAACATTAATAACCCCTCTCACGTGGGTGGTGACAATGTACCACCTCATACTCTGTTTGATCTTCCTTCCATATCTGGCATCCTTCAGAATATTTGATTTTATAATTTTTCTAAGACTTTTTCTTCCTCCTTATCATTTCTGGGTTGTCAGCTATCCTTTAAAAATATATTCCTTCAAGTTTTCGCAAGTGGTCCTTGATCTTTACCAGGAACTTATCCTAAGCACGGTGTGCCAGCCCTGGAGCCAGCCACCCACGTCTCATGTTCATCTTCTTCTCAAGACAGAATCCTCAACAAGAAGGCTAAAAATATTCTTTTGTGCCTAGGTCTTCAATTTTCCACCTGGAATCAGAAAAATATGTAAGTTTCTCCTGATATATCATTTGTTCCCATGTGAGCACACAGGTGGTGGTTGCTGTAGGCTGGGATCTCCTTTTTAAACTTCTCCAAACAGACAACACAGTTTGGATTGCCCAGGTCGGGTTAGCTACAGTTCTCTCCTTATCCTCACTATGATTAAGCTTCACAAAACGCTTCCACCTGAAAGGTAGTGGATATATAGATATTGAAGAAATAAAATTCTTAGAAACATTGATTCAAAGACAAAGTATCAGGAGGTTGGAATCATGTTGGAAGGATGAGATTAAAAGAATAGCATAAAAATAGGAAAGAACAAAATGAGGGTTTTTTTAAAACCATCCTGGAGATCTCCCCTGCCTACAAATTGGAATTACACTTGAATTGGAAGTTTATTGTTTAAAAATCTTCTGACTTCTAGGCACTGTGTTTAAAACTGAGGCAGGCAACCCCCCAAATCCCAAATGTCCTACCCAGGTGTCATCAACTTCAGAAAGGCTTGGACTTTATTAGAGAAATTGGTGACTCTTGATAAACCACAGCTGCCAAGATGGGTTAAGGTCCCCATTAGGAATCCAAATTGAAGGCTCGGCGCTCGTAGCTCAGTGAGTAGGGTGCCAGCCACATACACTCAGGCTGGCAGGTTCAAGCCCGGCCCAGGCCTGCTAAACAACAATGACAACTGCAACAAGAAAATAGCTGGGTGTTGTGGTGGCCGCCTGTAGTCCCAGCTACTTGGGAGGCTGAGGCAAGAGAATTGCTTAAGCCCAAAGAGTTTGAGGTTGCTGTGAGCTGTGACGCCATGGCACTCTACCCAGAGCGACAGCTTAAGACTTTGTCTTAAAAGAAAAAAAGGAGTCTGCATTGGCACCTGTCACTGGGACGCCCTTCAGTTTTAGAGACTCTAATCTGGAAATTTGAAACTTGCTCTTGACTCAGTTTTCCTTTCCTCTCAACTGTATTTTAATGATGTCATGAGGTCTGACAATGACCAAGCAAGAGACCACAGGATGGATCCCAGGCTTGGGCACTTAATGGGCAAAGTAGACTTAGACCTGAAGGAAACTGAAGGCGAAATGTCTAAGGATGTCACTAAGAATCGAAGTTCAGGGAGCCAAATCCACGCTCCAGGGACTCCAGAACAACTCAAGAAGAGAGTAGGAAAGGAAAGAATAACGAAAGACCCTTTTTACTGTGAGCAGGGCTAGGTGATGAGAGCATTCTCTTTTATGTAATGACTGTCTGGCATATGGCTTATGGGCAGCCAGGGCTAAAGGCTCTAGGCAGACTCAATAAGGACCACTGTTTCCAAAGAAAGAAACATCTTTCATTCTCTTAACCTGCAGCAAAGTACAAACCAAGAACTCTAGAATCCTAACATCAGGATCTGCTCCACTCAGTGAGCAGAAGCTGGGAAGTCAAAGGTTTGTCACACAACACAGAAAGAATAGTTCGGTCACCCCTGAACATCTACATAGGATGGTCTCTGGAATGACACTGTTGGAAGAAGGGACTGAGGGCGTCATCGAAGGCAGATTTAGTTAGAGTGTGTATTTATTTGGGGGCAGTTTTAAGGTTGATGGAGATGGGGTCTAATGGCTATGGAGCGTTTAAGAGTCCTCCATACACCTCCTGGCACTAATCTCCTTCACAATCAATTGGTTTACTCCCCTGGGTGCAAGAGACCTAGAGAAAAGCTGTGGGAAGGATGTTTGTGGAGGCTGTGATGATGGTGGAGGACAGGATGCACATTCTGCCTGACCCCCCAAATATAATAAATGTAAATCATTCCAATGGGATACAGTTCAGATTTCCAGGCTGTACTTTCATTTTTAATCTATGCAAGTAAGAAGATAATGAAAAGAATGGTTAAGGAAAGATATATACTAGGAAGGAGATTATTTTTCCTTATTAGGGAAAAGGGAGAGGAGCCAATCACTGAGTCTAAAACGGATGTTGGAGAGGTGACAATGAGCACACGTTTAATGCCTGGGGCAGACACAAAAAAAGAAGCAAGCCAAAGCCAGGGCCGGAGGAGAGATTGTTCCGGATAAAAGCATTTTCTCCTCTGGAAGTTTTTTGGGACAGGAGAGATGCTCTTCTTCTAATACAGCTCAGTTGTGCCCCTGCCCACAGCATGTTCCCTCCTGAGGCATGGTAAGCCTTGTCGGTCACTTTCACCCCAGTTTCTGCCTGGGGTGGAGGAGACAGACCCACCCGCCATAGTGACTAAAACCCTATGAGAGACCATCACAGGTCAAACCAGGTAAGTCATTCAAATCTTTGACCTCTGGGATAATAATGTTTACTGTTGTCTTAATTTGGGTGGTTCACTACACGGCAATAAACAAACATTATAAAACGTGTGGAACAGAAGAGAAAGAAATGGGTTCGGGCCGAGGGAGAAGCTGAGTTGTGACGGTTTCAGTGAGGGTCTCTGCTGACCCCATGAGAACTTCAGAAGCTGGGACAGTGCTTTGGAGTCATAGTTAACCTCTCTCTCTCTCTCTCTTTTTTAACTATTAGAGACCATTCTTTAGCAGTGCATAAAGAGCTTCCTTATTTCTTTCCACAGATGCATAATGTTCCACTGCATAGAGACAGGTACCATAAATTATTTAGACAGTCCCCTATGGATGACATCTAGATTATTTTGGTAGTTTAAAATATGCTTCAAGGAATATATGTGTATCTTCATGTTCAAGTGTGTACAAGGGCATCAGACCAAACCCAGGAATTGGAATTGTTGATATCCAGGTTCATCATCTGCAGGTCCTTACCCACTATCAGGCCCTCTCTCTGCTAGGAACTGCCTGGGGACCCCACTGGAACTCATCAAACAAGACCACTTTATGTAAGCTCAGAGAAAACAGCTGAAAACTAAAACAGGCTATCTCAACAAGTCTATCACTGTGTCCTGCATAGATTTTCAGGTCAATAAAAAGTTCTCTAACACCTGCTGTGATAGACACAGTGACAGAGCCAAAAGAAATGGAAGACTTTATTCTTAGGAGCTGAAAATTAACTCAGCCTATCCGTTGGAACCCAAAAGAGCTGAATCCAATTAGCTGTTTCTCCTCTCTCACTGGGGCAGCTCCAATTAACTGGAGGAAACTTCCCTGAGGTCTCTCGGGATGGAAACACATTCTCTGGTGGGCTCTTTCTCGCTCTCTCTCTCACACACATGCACAAGACACACTTTTTGTGAAGAAGTAAAACTATACCATTGTGAACAAGAGGCATGGGCGGAATGATTCTGGTTTCCCATTATTTTCATACAGTTCGTTAACCCAGAGTGGGGGCTTTGATCATGTTGGTTATATATGCACATATGGTTTTTATTTTAATTTCCTTGCTTGTTTTTTATTTTTATTTCTTTGATTTTTTTTTTTTTTTTTTTTTTTTTTTTGCTGTTGTTGTTGAGGCAGAGTCCCACCCTATCCCCTGAGCAGAGTGCAGTGGCATCATAGCTCACTGCAACCTCAAACTCGGGCTGTGGGCACCCTTCTGCCTCAGCCTCCTGAAGTTGCTGGGATTACAGGTGCCTGACAGGCGCCTGGCTGGGTTTTTCATATTTTTACGAGTCGGGGTCTCACTCTCGCTCAGGCAAGTCTTGAACTCCTGAGCTCCAGCAATTCTCCCTTCTCAGCCTCCCACAATATTGCAGTGGCTTTCCAACTAGTTTGACCATGACCAACAGTAAGAAAGACATTGACAATGCAATCCATTCAACTATCCACCCATCTATATACACTAAAAACAAAGCATCACCGAAAGCACTTACCCTTATTGTGATACTCACTGATTGTTTTTATTCTAGACTATTCCATTTGGTAAAAAACACTGGTCTCAACCCACCTGTCTTCATGACGTACTAATGGATAGTGACCCACAGTTTCAAAAACACCACGGTCTATGCCGCACCACAGGCCTGAGGTAAAATTCAGGTGTTTGCTCCGTGTCATGAAAATCTTAAAAGCCTTTGCTGTCTGCTAAATTTGTTCTCCCTTTGAAAGTTAAAAGTTATCCCTGTTAAAAGCACTGGGAGCAACATAAATCCGAGACTTTCTCAGAAGTCGACATTAATGTGCTGTAATTTGGGGCTGGCGCTGGGATATCAGTAAGTGCACCTGGCTCTGTCATTCTGCCTGATTGTCTGTCACAGCTGGAGAGGTCCTTTCCCTCCGCACACCCTTTATGAGGCTCATAGGAAGAGAGCCTATGAGAGAGCCGTGCAAATGCCAATCAGCCCTGGACAAAAATCAGTCTCCCTGCAGCTGACTGGGTTCCACGGCAGGAAGAGGCACGTGTGTCTCTGTCGGGAGGAAGAGTGAGGAAGCCTGGAAAACGGAGAAAAACAAGAAGGCAAGGACAGGGGTCAGATGTGGAAGAGTTCTCCCCGACTTTATGCTATCATCCCCAAAGCAATAGTAAAGATCTCACCTTTGTGTTAGGCCAGCCCAGGGACACAGGACGTAAATTCACAGGATGGTCTGTGTGTCACCTGTGTGTCAGGCCCTCTAGGCATATGCCTGTGTGGCCACTACAGGAAGTATAATAAGAGTTAATGTGGATTGAGTGCTTAGTTCATTCTAGTTATTTGCCAGCGTTATCCCACTTAAATCATACAGTTCTGTGGGGTACATGCTAAAGGACTCCCAATTTTGCAGATGAGGAAACTGAAGCTTGGGAGGGGAGACTAATTTCCACAGGGTAACATGGGGTACAGTGGAAGGCAGAGCAAGGACCACAGCCCAGGTCTCTCCAAGTCCACAGCCTGTGATTGACGCCACCACCCTGCATTTTATCTGTTATAGGTGGGAAACTGGTTCAGAAAGTTGAAGTAGTTTGTTCAAGTCTCCCTGGCTAACAGGTGGCAGAGCCAGGAAGGATGAGGAGTCTGTCTTGACACCACAGCCATGTTCTTTCATGAGAACAACTCCACTCTGCAGCTTCCCAGGACCATGGTGACCTGCAGTAATTTAAGGGGAAACGTGGTTCTTTGGGAATGCATGTGTGAATACAGTGGGGTGGAAAGACTGCAGGGCTGCAGTTGAGAAGTAGGAATTCTAGTGTTGACTATCCACCTTTCATCCCTAGCTCACTGGGGGTGAAGGGTGAGGGGAGGGCGTCTTAGATAAATCATTCTATGTCTTCAGACCAGAAACTATGCAAGTTAATGGATTTTTCTGAGCTCTCAAAGGATTGAAACTAAAGGTATGAGAGATTGGAAATTTTAAAGTTGAAAACAAATTTAAGACTTGACTCTTAATATTTCCTCTTGAACCATGTACCTTATGCTGAAAGAAATGTTATACTTTATTGCTTGGTTAAATAGAAATAAACTGCTTGTGGGCGGGAGCCATGATTCATGGTTCTTAGAATACTTATCACTCGAATCCTTCTCAGTATTACCTTAGAAAGATCCAGTGCCAAGGAAGACATTTAAAATTTGAGGGAGAGAAGTATTTAGTTTGACCACTCAATCAATGCTCCTGAAGGCATTTAAGTAATAATTATAATTTTTATAAATATTATACCTAGTTAATTTATATAAGTAGTATTCTAGAATCATTGTTTCAGTGGGCACTTAATTATTCGGCTTATAATTTGAGAACTTTCTATGTAGCTGATGTATTGTTGTTCATTAGTGTAGTCCCACCGATGGCTTTTTCATAAAATGGCCTTATAAAATCCTCACAAAACTGTAAGCTCCTTTAGATGGTGGCTGTGCCTGTAATGTTCATTCCAGTATCTCCAGACCCTCCCCAGTACAATGGCTGCCACATAGCAGGTGCTCACTAAATATTCATGGGATGAGTAAATGAAGTTGTGGATCCTTTTGTTTTGATTTCAGATGGAAAAGTCATGGTTGGCAAATACTATAGATAGATTTTTTGCTTTGAGACAAAGTGTCAAGGTTTTAGTAACAGTAAACAGTAATAGTAATCATTACTATTTTATATTTTTAGTAGCTCAGTATATAGGCTTTGATCATTAAATGCCTCATCTGAGTACTACATTAGCCACATTGTTTCTTTCTCTCTAAACAAACAAAAACACCATATAAGTTGTTTAGGGTTTTGCTTATTTTCTTGCTTTTTGAAATTTTTCCAGTTTAAAATTTGCTTACACGAGGGGCTAGAAGGTTCCTAGCAATGTGAATCCTGGTTGGATATGTGTTCAATTGCTTCTCTGTGCAAGCATGTCACTGTCACCACCTCCACCACCCAAGTAGAAGAGGCAGTGCTGGCCTCATAATCAGAGAAGTCCCAGCAAAGGCTAATCCTCAATCATTTTGATACAAGTTTTATAGAGGCCAACCAAGGGCACTGTCAGCTTGCCATAGCTCTTGAGTCACCTTACAAGGCAGAGTAAATGGAAAATAGAATCAAAGGTCAAAAAAGAAAATGGAATGGTAAGACAGAAGAAAATGTTTTCACTAGAATAAAGGCTGGCTTCTATTCAAAACCCAAGCAGAATGCTTGTCTTTTGGAAGGTAGTAGGAATAAAACCCACATAAATCACTGGGACATCCAGTTTCTACTTACAAGGAAAAAAAACTCCAGTTTATTTTTTATTTTCTATTTTTATATTCATGAGAAAAAAAGAGAGATTATAAAAGTAAGTATGGATCCCAGCATTAACAGCTGAACAGATAAAGGAATTTAAATGCCTTAATTAAAAAAAAATCATAATCACAGTGAAATACCACTTCACACCCATTAGGATGACTATTATTTAGAAAAATGGAAAATAACAAGTGTTGATGAGGATGTGGAGAAAAAGGAACCCTTGTGTATTGCTGATGGCAATGTATATTAAAATGGTGCAGTTTCTGTGAAACAGTTTGGCAGTGCCACAGGAAGTTGAACATAGATTTACTATATGAGCCAGTGTTTCCACTTCTAGATATATGCTGAGGTTTTTATGTGTCTTCCAAGATTCATATATTGGAAACTTAGCCCCCAGGGCAACATTTTTGAGAAGTGGGACCTTGGCCCTCCTGAATGGATTAGTGCCCTTCCCTTGGGAATGAGTTAGTTATCATGGGAGTGGGTTCCTGATTAAAGGATGAGTTTGCCCCCATCCAAGTGATGCAGCAAGAAGCCCTCACAAATATCATGGACTTCCCACCCCCAGAATCCTGAGCCAAATCTACTGCTCATATACTCAGTCTATGGTATTCTATTCTAGCAGCAAGACAGTACATGCTCTAAATTAAAATCGAAAGAATTGAAATTTGGGATGCAAACAGATATTTATGCACCAAGGAAATTCTGAAATGTGCTACAACATGGATGAACTTTGAGAGCATTATGCTAAACAACATAAGTTATATGTAAAATAGTACATGATTCCACTTATATGATGTACCTAGAGTAGTCGAATGTAGAGACAGAAGGAAAGAGCCATCACCCAGGGCTGGGGGAAGGGAGCGTGAGAGCTATTGTTTAATGGGTCAGAGTTTCTGTTTGGGATGATGAACAGTTCCTGGAAGTAGATGGTGGTGATGGTAGCACATCATTGAGAATTACTTACCACCACTGAATTGTACAGTTAAAAATGAGGCTGAAATGAGCCTCGGCACTTGTAGCTCAACAGCTAGGGTGCTGGCCACATACTCCAGGACTGGTGGGTTCAAACCAGCCCAGGCCTGCCAAACAACAATGACAACTACAACAACAACAACAACAACAACAACAACAACAACAACAAAATAGCTGGGCATTATAGCGGGCACCTGTAGTCCCAGCTACTTGGGAGGCTGAGGCAAGAGAATCGCTTAAGCCCAAGAGTTTGAGGTTGCTATGAGCTGTGACGCCATAGCACTCTACCAAGGGTGACATAGTGAGACTCTGTCTTGAAAAAAAAAAATGGTAAATTTTATGTTATATATATGTTACTACAATAAAAAAGAATCTCCTGTAAAACCTATGAATATGCACTGTGTTATGCAACCATTGGCACCAGCTGTTTTAAGCTCCCCAGTGTAGGTCTTCTACAGCACAGAGCCAGGGAGGTGGGACTTGCTGAAGCTCAGTGGATGCTCAGTTGGTTGGCCAGGAATAGCTTTCCTATGCCAGGAAACCAGAGGATGGCAGCGGCCACTTGGCTGCTGAGCCCACTAGAACAGCTCTTCTGAACACAGAGCTGTGGAGAATGAAGGCCTGTACTCTCTAGCAGTGCTCCCCTCAGCTCCTCCCAGTTGGCACCATTGCTTGACCACCTACCTAGGATGGATCTGCATGAAGCCAGGGAGGTGGGCACTGTCATGTGGCTGCCAAGCCCAGGGGAATCACCGTTCACAATCTGGAGCTAGGAGAGGGGAAGAGCACAGTCCCCAGCTTGGGCCATGGCCTCCTATTGTTCCTTCCAAGTTTCTATAGATTTGCTGAAATACACAATTCTTAAGTTGTTGTTAGTCCTTTCATCACCAGAGATTTTGAGTGATTGTCTTTGCTGAGTTTCACCAGTTTACTAGATGTTGTCCCTGAGTGAGAGGCTGCACTGGGATCTTCACACTATTATTCTGGAAGGTCCCTTCTTCCTCATAGAGTTTTAATTAATCACAGTCAAAGATTCTTTTTTTTTTCTTCTTCTTTTTTTTTGAAACAGAGTCTCACTTTGTTACGCTGATGGAGTGCTGTGGCATCAGCCAAGGTCACAGCAACTTCAAACTCCCAGCCTCAAGTGATCCTGTTGCCTCAACCTCCCAAATAGCTGGGACTACAGGTGCCCACCACAATTCCTGGCTAGGTTTTCTATTCTTAGTAGAGATGGGGTCTCGCTCTGGCTCAGGCTGGTCTTGAATTCCTGAGTCAAGCAATTTACCTGCCTCTACCCCCCAGAGTGCTAGGATTATAGGCACGAGCCACCTGGCCCCGCCAAAAGATAAATATTTTTGAGCAGCAGCATTTCGTACAGGTACTCTTTAAAGGCCCTTCCTGGAAAGTTCTGGCATCCAGCTTATACCTTTCTGGCAGCATGCCAAGGAGAAGCTGTGATAGCAACTATACATCCAATCTCAATCTGTCCTAAACCTTGCTGAAAATGGTGTAGAGGAAGCCAAGGCCTTTGCTCAGAGAGCTAATAGTTTGAAGAAGGCAAAGTATTTGAGTAGAGAAACCTGAGATCAAAAGTAAAGTGTTCCTGCAGGAAGGTAAGGAGATTAACAGCGTGGAGGCATCGGGAGATGGAGGAAATACAAGCCTTTTGAAATTCACAAAATCACCTGTGTCTTCAGATAGGGGCTTAGAGTGACTTCTAAGGGGATTAGACCCTGTCTGCAGTGCCTGCTTCAGAGAGAGGCATCACTGTACTCTCTGAATGTTTATCGAATGTCCCTGTGGAGCTGACACTGTAATTATCTGTTTCTAAGGCTCTGCATAACCTTGCTTTGATTTTTTTGCTTTCTCTTCCTGTTGGACTTTGTCCATTGCTGGGGATTTCATATTTATTTTATTTTCAATTAGTTTTTAAGGAGTGAGAAGAGGCAGAGGACTCAATGCTGTGTGTATACAGTCTTACAAAACCAGAGCTGAAGATTTTAAATATTATTCTGGCTTGAATGACCTGCCACTCTAAGTGAGGCTGTTTTCTTCCCTAGACTTGCCACAGTTGGGAAGGGAGGCTGTCCTTCAACAATGATAAATGACACAGATTGTCTCCTCAGGTCCAGAATGCGGAATAGATTTTATCTCATCCATCCCCTCATTTGACCCAAGGTTGAGACCAGTTTTATTGTTACTACTTTTTATAAGAAGAAACAAAATTATTTGTGAGAGTGCTTAATGTGATGAATTGCTAAACCAAAAGCAGTATCCTTGTGATACTTTTAGATGTCTCTTAATGCATCTATCCATTTTCATTCCAAAGACCATTTGTTTATTAAGATCCACTCCCCAAGAAGCCTTGCACTGCATATGTCAAACATCAGTTTAAATGATTCTTCCGGTTTAATGCCAAGGATTTTAATAGCCCTCCCCCCTCACAGCCCCTCTGTGGTCTCTGGCAGGTCCTGCCTGCCAAATACCCTCACCCTCTCACCCTCCTCACTCCAAGTTCATTCTCCAAGGACTTCTGCTTGGACTTATTGTTTGGGTCAAGCTCAGAGAGTGGTCTTGTGTTTCTTTCATGATCTAATAAAGATGAGGGGTGGAGGTCAGGGGAAACACGTCTTAGAGATAAAGGGCAAAGTGAAATCTTTGATTCAAAGACTCTGGCTCCATCACTTTCTCTTACATAAAAATTCTATTCATCCTGCACTTCCTACTGCAAATCGCTTTGGTACAACATGACAATGTGGCAGATACACAAGGACTTTTCCCACATCACACTACAAACATAGCCACCCTCTCTAGGGAGTGTAAAAGAAACTTTGGGGTTTCCACTTCCCCTCCATTTGTTTGAAGGATCAAGAGAACACAGTTCCATTTTCAACAAAAATTAAAAGGGAAAATCATGAAAAGAGCCAAACTCTTCTTTTTTTTTTTTCCTCCCTTAATATATTGTTGCATCCAGGGAAGAGGAAACAGTGAGCGCCACTGATACTGAGTCCCCAGGGACCCTATAAGGGTCACTCCCCAGCCATCAAATGAGCATGTCTTCCTCCACTTGCAGAACAAGTTTGTGGGGGAGTGGAAGTTTGGCTCAGCAAAATAGAATGCAAAAAAAAAAAAAAAAAAAAAAAAGGCACAGTGCTTCAGGCAAGCAGCCTGTGTTCACACCTAGGTTTTCACCGGGCAGAGAGTTTTTTGCTTTAATAACACTTTGGAGGTTGGAGAAAGGAGATTTGAAAAATCATTAGCCGTATTCCTGCCAGCCTCTGCAGGCAGGCTAAGAACTTTGTGTTCCTTAAGGGCAGGGACAAATTCTTTTGTTTTTGGAGTTTTGTTCTTGTTGTTTCTTCTTAAGGTGCTATCAGTGGTGCCATGGGCCAGTTGACTTCAGGACTTAAAATATAACAACATCTCATTTATTCTGGATTGTTGCTAAATGAGGCATGCCCTGGATAAAATTTGCCAGATAACTAGACTGTCACCCTTGGTGTGGGGGAAATGGGGAAAAGGGAACAGGGAAGGGGATTGGTGAGCTCTCACCTATGTGCACAATGTGGGGGTGTGCAGCACACCCCCGAGGGGGGCTCAACTATAACTTGAACTTCATCTTAGAAATCCAAACAATGAACCTAATCATTTGTACCCTTATATTAATCTGAAATTTAAAAAAAATGGAAATGTATTTAGATTGCATTTTCGTTAATAAATATGGTAGAGATGATTAACTCTTCTACCAAGGAAGTTCATTATCATAAACGTATGATTTTACTAGCTGGCTCAGAGATGCCCTCGGGGATTATGAGGATGTAAAGGACTCTTTGTAGCCTCCTGCTGTGGTCTTGGAATTCTAGCCTCTTTCCTTGGGGTTCTGATTTTCTAACTCTGTGGTCTTTTATCTTTCCTTCTGCCATTTCTTCCCAGGATCTATATCTGAGCAGCTTGCCTTCCTCAGTCTGGACTATTCTTCACTCGTTGTCACCTGGAACCGAACTGAGAGACACCAGATGGATTTAGTTTTATACACATTACTTAGTAAATATGCTCTCCTGCTAATAAGAGGAGAATGTTTATGATAGTTATAAAAATCTAATTGATTCTTTCAGTTGTTGTATGAGGTTATGGACTTTATATCAAGTGGCATTTTATTTTGAACTTAGAAAAATATGCATCTTATAATTAAAATTTGCCTTCAGTATAACAAATCAATTTGGACTCTCCCCCAAAATGGATTTTGAACCACCCATTTTTAAGTTCTCTGCCACCTCCTTAATCCAGCCCAATGTCCTCTCTCACATACTATTGTGACTGCCTCTTGGTTTCCCAGCATCAATCTGGCTTCCTTCCAGCTCACTCCCCACGCTATACCATGAATGAGCTTTCAAAACCAAAACCGTGAATCTCATTATTTCACCTCCCTGCTTAGTGCCTTTCCATGGTAGCCTCACCTTGCATCACTGTCCCCCAGCTGTGCCACAGTGGCTTAAGGAGTGAGAAGAGGCAGTTGACTCTGTGCTGTATGTATACAGTCTTGCAAAACCAGAGCTGAGGGTTTTAAATATTATCCTGACATGGATGACCTGCCACTGTAAGTGAGGTTGTTTGCTTTGCTAGACTTGTCACCATTTGGGATGGAAGCTGTCCTTCAACAATGATAAATGACACAGTGATTGTCTCTACAAGATCACAATGATTAGTAGATGTTAATCTCTTCCATCCCATCATTTGACATGAGATTGAGACAGTTTTATTATCACTACTTTCTAGCAGAAGAAACAAAATTACTTGCCAGCATGCTTAATATGAGTAACTGTTAAACTTGCCATGTTCTCTTTGGCCACACCTTTTATACTGCAGGACCTTTGCATATGCTTTCTGCTTTGCCAGCAATGCTCTTCTTGCTTTCCATGGCTGTCTCCTTCTATCCATCAGTTCCTCAAATTAAATGTCTCTTCTTCAGAGAGGCCAGTCTTGATCATTCCTATTCACCTAATAGGCGTTCACAACTATTATCTGTCAAGGGTAGGGCTAGGTAGATAGACATATGGGAATGAACATGAAATATGAAATCTTTGTGCCACATATTAATACTCATAAAATAGCACCTACCTTGAAAGAGATATTAAATAACCTGGCAGACAAAATGACCTGACTGGTTGACTTCCACCACCCCAGTGCTGGAACAGGAACCATATGAACTCAGTTACCACAGTGGCAGGAGTAGAGATCACACATGGGCCCAACAGCATGAATTACATTTACCAAGGTTTATCTAGCTACTCACTCCTGAATAGCCAGCACACCAACAGTGAAGACAAGCTGAGCTTCAGCAGGATTGCTCAAGAAGACCAATCAATTACTTGGCAAGAAGTTGACGATATTGAGCTCCTTCCATCCTGAAGGGCCGGTAGTTTATTGTCACAGGCATAGACCATACTCTGGGTATAAGTTTGCCTTTCTTGCTCATAGGAACGTGGCCAGCACTACCATGCAAGGAGTAGGCAGATGGAGTATTTGTCCAACAGGCACAGAATCCCATATAACAGCACATCAGACCATGAACTTCATTTTACACTAAATGAGCTGCAGAGATGAGCCCACAGCCCTGGAATCCACTGCTCATATTGCATATTTACCACCCAGAAATGCCCAGATCCCTAGAGTGCTTCTTGGAGGACATACTTTACCTGGATGGGATGCCATCCTCCAGTATATGTGTTGGACCAAAGACTTATATGGTGCTATGTCCTCAATAGGAAGACTGGATGAGTCCAGGGACCAAGGTAGGCCATCACTCCCAATAACACACTAGGGGGGCTTCATACCTCTTATCCTGTAACTCTGTGCACTTCAGGGTTAGAAGCTCTCAGCCTTAAAGGTGGCACACTTTCACCTGGCAATGAACGCCATTTAATTATAAGTTATGGCTGCTATCTGGGCACTTTTGCTCCCTGGAGACAGGGGACAGGGGACCAGAGGACAAGGGGACTCACCATCTTGGTAGAGGTAATTGAACTAAGCACCAGGACAAAGTAAGGTCAGGGAGGAATAGTATAGAGCCCAGGTGACCCACTTGGGCTTCTTTCATCCTTCCTTGCCCATTTATGATGATAAAACAAGAGGTATAGCAATGCTATTCTGCAAAAGGCACATGTCTTATTCAGTTTGGGCTGCTATAGCAAAATACCATGACTGGGTGGCTAAAATGGCAAACATCTCTTTCTCAAGATTCTAGAGGCTGGGAAGTGCAAGATCAAAGTGCAGAGAGATTTGGCATTCGGTGAGGCCTCTCTTCCTGATTTGCAGACAGCTGCCTTCTTGCTGTACCCACTTATTCTCAGGGCACTAATCGCATCATGAGGGCCCCATCCTTATACCCTTATATAAATGAATTATTTCCCAAAGACCCCCACCTCCAAGCACCATCACATTGGGGACTATGGTTTCAACATATGAATTTCAGAAGGGCATAAACAATCAGTTCATAGCAGCATGGTGATCAGGACTCAGACCCCTTAAGGTTGAGGATTTAGATGAAATCACCAGGAAAGCCACTGAGGCTGACACAGGTAGTATCTGATGATAAGAAGAATCAAGAATGGGTGATGGAGGGAGAGAAAATGAGTATCAGTTTTGGTCCATAGATTCCATGCAGCTGTGGTGGCTGGAGTTTGTCCTCCTCTTCTAAGTTTTCCATTGGGAAGACAAAGGTCTGGAACCTGCAGGAGATGTGCCATGAATTCTCATGAAGAAGTGGACCGTGGTGATGCAGAGATGAGTCAGCTAGTCTCTTTTCAAGGAAGCACTTGCACCTGAGCTAGGACAGTGCAGTCCTTAGACAGCCTCCAACTGCCAGCCTCTTCAGGGTCTTCCCCAGCGACAGAGAGTCATGTCCTTCCCAGGGGAGTCCACATCTGGTGACTGGACATTTCTAGGACAAGCTTTGACCCAGAGCTGCTGGGAAGGCCAGCTGAGGCTTTGTTGGGGCTGCACTACAGGTTGGTTTTCTCTCTCTGCTCAGTCTTCTTTCCCTCCACTTCTTTTCACAGGCGTTAATCCTTAATACACATCCTGCATCCAAATATATCTGAGCATCTGCTTCCAGAGAACTCCACCTGCTACAGGCTATATACTTTGGAAATCAAAGAGAAACTCACTAACTTGGTAATTTGGGGCAAGTTGTTTCACTCTCCTGAACTTCCATTTCTTCATTTGTACAATAGGGTTAATATTTGTCTCCCAGGGTTGTGTGAGGCTTCAAAGAGATGGAGTGTATGAATCAGCTGGCACAGTGCTTGGCATGTAACAGGGCTCAATATGTGTTGCAGTTTGTTGCTGAAAAGGGAGGAGCCTCAGAAACAGACCACCTCCCATGGTGACACAGCCTTAGGAGTTTTTTGTGGCTGATAATAATAACGCTTTATTCTTACATAGCATAAACTATGAGCCAGGCCCATTCTAGTGCTTTGCATCTAGTAAGTCATTTAACCCACCCAACAACCAAGTTAGGCAGGCATCGTTTTTAGTCTCTTCTTACAGAGAAGGACATGAGGCCCAAAGTGGTTCATGAGCTGCTCTCAGGTCCCAAACATCAGAAGGGGGAAAGCGAGGCTCTCATCTCATGCAGGCATGGACCAGAATCTATGCTCTTACTCGAGAGTCTATTGTCCCTAGCTTGAAATTTATTTTACAAAGAACTTAAGGCAGAATGAGATAATCCTGCCTCTCACCTCCCACTTGCCTATGACACTCTTCCAGAACCAACTTTTCTAAATAGAAAAGAGGAACAGGATGAGGAAGATGTCACCTGCCTGCAGATGGGCTGAAGTTGATTAGTCTTTTGAGGGAGGGGAATCCAACATCTTTTTATCCCTGGGGCTGAGGACCCCTGACCACTGGGAATCACCCTGGCAGAGGCTGTCACGGCAGAGTGAGACACTGACAATGGCCGCTTCCTTGCATAAATTCAGGTATCTATAAATGATTGACTCAACTTTTCAACATGTCTTTATTTGCCTAAATTAACAAAATATGGGTTAAATGCTATTTTCAGGTAAACCGCTTTTCCATCGAAGCAGAAAGCAATATTCACAACATGGGGCGCTATACATTTGGAGTTTTAGTTTTTAAATAGCAAACCAGAGTTCTGTACAAAATTAACATTTGGTGTAACATTGTCCAAATACGCGAAGGATTTTCAATGTTAGCTCTGTTACATTTTGTTCCAGAAAATCAGACAAAGATCATAATTCAAAACACAATGTTAATATTTTATTAAATGCCTTCAGGGCTTAATAAATACAATGTGCACACTGAGCTTTCTCATGCAACCACTCATACACAAATACATCAGTTACTCCTGGGGGTTTGTGAAAGGTCAGCCTCAGTCTCATGGCCAACGCAGAGTCAAATTTTTAAAAAGAAAGAATAAAAGAGGAATTGAAAGGCAACAAGAATGGTAATCATAGGAGTGAATAAAAAGTATAAAAGAAAAACATGCCACTTGGCTGGTCCATTGGTTGTTTAAAGTGACAGTGTTCAAAAGCCTAGAAAGTGTTATAGTGACCTATTTTCAGAGTGTTACAGTGTGATGAGTGTTGTGCGGTCCTAGCCTTGGTGTGCTTGGTTTTCTGAGATGGCCCCATGGCTTTCCTTCAGGTTAATCAGCTTGTTGGGCAAGGCTGACCAATGCTTTCCTCAGCTCTGTGCTCATGCATGGGGTGTCCATATAATTTCTCACTCAATTATTTTGAGAATAAAAGTGACATGAGTAGTAATGACCCCTGGGACAAGATGTCTAAACCAGGATTATCTCAGGAAAACTAGGATGTTGGTCACTCTACAAAATCAAGACTTTAGCTTAGGTTTTCAGAAGATCAGTGCTATATTAACCATCATGTTAGAGCTAATTAAGTCTCTCATACCCAGAGTCAAAAACAAAAAACAGGCTTTGGAATGCACTCTATAATGAATTTTTGTTACACCTCGTAGACCTATCCTTTTCCTCCATCCAAATAAACTTTTATTTGGAATGCTAGCATTCCAAACAGATGAAACTTGAGCCACTCTGAGTGAAATGAGCATGGCCATTAAGGGTTTCTCCTCCCAGCCGTTCTTCAGTGACCTACGGTCGACCTCTGGCTCTTCAGAACACAGTTGAAAAGCCACTGTTCTAGACCACACTCTCTCCATCTCAACATTAACTGGTTCCTCATATATTCTCCTGTGACTTGATTTGATTGGAAAGGACTAGAGCCTGCTACTCTAGATTTTCCTGGTTCCCCTTCCAGCTGAGCACACTCGGTCCCAACTGGCAGTCTACAGCACATGTGGTCAGGCCCAGCACGCAGTAGGCCCACAGCATACAGCTGCTGTATGATGTAAGTGGATCCTGAGAGCTGGAGGCCTCGCAGACTACTCTGCCAGCCTCCTAGGCAACTTCAGCAGAGGCACCAATGAGCCAAGTTAATCACAAATGGAAGGGAACTTGCCCTTCTGAGGAATTGGAACTCTTGGCCCCGAGTTGTGCTTGTAACCACAGAAACCCACATCTTCTCTGCTCCATCCCCTTCACAGGTGTGCTGACCTCAGGATGTGGCAGCTTTAGCTGCTGATGGTGCTGAGGCTGAAGGAAGGGGTTTGAGGCAAGGTGTCAGGAAAAATGGCTCAGGGACTGACAAGAACATGGTAATGATAAGGCCCATGAGGGAGCCCCTGAGCCCACTGCAGCTCGACAGGGACGTGTTAGAGAAATGTACTGGGACATTTCTGGGAGAAAAGAAAAGCAAAATGGGAGAAAAGAAAGCAAAATAACCAACAGTACCTAGCTCTACTACAGGAGCTGAAAGTACCAACCAAGAGGCAGTTTTTACAGAAACCCAGGCACAGTACCAAAGGGTCACTTCTTATGGCCAATCACATTCACAACACCCTCCCAGTGTCACTCTCCTCAGTGCCAGTGCTAGGTAAGGCCTCCTGGACCAGCCCAGCACACCCTTTTAGCTGTCGTCACTCACTGGAATCATGGCGCAAGCATCTCGGAGAAAGTAATAGTCACCATAGGCCAGCCGTGCATTTTTCAACATATGTGGTGACCATAAACATCACAGGCATCATCTTCCAGTACAAAAAGTGTGCATCTATGCATGCGTGCGCGCCCCCTCATGAGGTTCTCGGGAACAGGTCAGAAGGCCTGGGTCAGCAGAATGATTGTGTGGTCTCCTGCTCTTTCCTTAATGAGTCTGAAGCCAGGAACAGAAATATTTACAGACTCCCTGGGAAGAGTCCTGGAAGCCCCAGGACCTGGTGAGTGCTATTTTGGCACAGCTAATCTTTCTCAGTCTTGGCTGCACACAAGAATCACCTGGGGCAATTTGGAAACTACAACTCTTGGGGCTTCGGTCCAAACCAATTAAATCAGATTTTAATTTGGGGGGTGGGGGTGGGGGGCTAAGCCTTGGCTGTGGTGCTTTTTAAAAGGCTTTCCCAGATGATTGTAACGTACAGTCTGTACTGAGAATGCAGCCAGCTGAGAGGCTTCCTTACTAGTGATGAACTGGTGATTATTCTAATACCCCCGACTAAGTCGGAGCTTAGATTTCAGAAGAATTCCTCGAGATCACCCCCTGAGCTCCAACACGGATCAGTGATGTCCTGTTCACTGATGAGGACCCTTCCTGCAGCTGTCTCATGGAACATGAAGCTTCAGAGTCAACTGGTGATGGTTCCCATGAGGGAGCTCTGCTGGGGACACAGGGGTGGTCTGGGGACCCGAGGTCCCTGAGCACTCTCAGGTCATCTGAAAATATGCTCCAAATGCCCTGACCCACGCAGTCAGCAAAAGCAGAACAAGAGAATCGAAGCATCCCAAGCAGAATCTAAGTATTGCTAGTTTTCCAGGAGTCACAATTATTCTCCTTCTCCTAAAATTTTATCTTATATCTGCGGCAACAACTTGAAAACATCCCCTTTAATAGCTCATCCTCCTGGGTCATTTCTTGTATTTTTGGTTATTTAATAAAGACTATTTTTTATATATACAACTACTAATATGTTCATCTATCTGGAAAAATACAAATTTCACTCCCTGAACTAAATAGTTATTAATAAGGTAACACATCAAGCACCGTTTTTGGTAACTAGAAATTTTCCAGGTATTGCCTATTAGTCAAAGGAAAAATAAGAGAATTTCAAAGCACCTCAGCATCAGCTTACAGTGAGATATGTGGAGTATGTGCAGCTCTTTATGCTACTTAAAATATCGCTGCAGAAGCCACTGCACCGTGGCAGCACTCTCAAGGTCCTGGTCAACGACCTGATGAGCATTTGTGTTCCCTAGCACGGTGCCCACTCATTAGGTCTGAGCCATTTGTGAAGACTGGCACTGCCTGCCAGCCCCAGCACGTGGCAGTGCATGCAGAAAGCTATATTCCAACTGCCTACTTCTCATTTTCCAAATGTAATCTTAAAGCTGTCCACTTAGATACCTAAAAGCACTGCTTGTTTTTCCATTTTCCTCTCCAGTAATTCTTTTAAACTCCCATCTCTGTGCTTGAAGTATAAGTAATCAGAAAAAGAAGGGCCCCGCCGGGTGCTCTGAAGAGCCCTGCGGCTGAGACTCTCGTCCCTGCGGGCACAATCTCTCTCCAGGCCGCCCTCCGCCCCGCGGTCGCCAGCGCTCCTCTCCTCCGGCTCTTCTCGGGGCACGTCCTCCTCCTCCTCCTCGTCCTCCTCCACCTCCTCGGGGCGCGCTTCCCTTTGTGCCCCGGGGCCCTGCTCGGGCTTGGTGGACAGATCCTGGGGCGCGCAGAGCTGCAGGCTCTGGGGGAGCAGGCCGGGCCTGTAGGGTTCCGCCTCGCAGCCATTGTCCTCCTCGTCCTCCTCAGGACAGGGGCTGCCTCGGGCGCTCTCCCCATCCGACTGGAAAGCAGTCTCCTTGGCCTCGCGCTTCTGGGACAGGTCGAAGGGTTCCTCTTGCTCCAGACTCCGCAGGACGCCGGCTGTCTGCGCCAGGGCGATGTGCCCCCTTCCCAAACCTAGGGGAGCAGAGCGAGAATTCATGGGCCTCCCCATGACTGCAGACCCAGTGCCGAGGTATTCTGACTGCACATTTCAAAAACAGCCTTCCCAGTAAGGGTGCAGACGCAGCAGGCTGGTCCCTGCGTCTGAATCGCTATAACCCCTTTCAGGTGAATTTGGCAACGTGCACCAAAAGCTTTAAAAATAAGCCTTGACTTCAAAGCAATTACATGACTGAGAATTTAAACTGCAAAAATAGGCAGGCAGGTGCACAAAACGTTAAGTGTGAAGATGGCTATCATCACATTTGTTTATTACAGTGAAACTGTGAAGACTAGTTCTGTATTTAACAATAGAGGTTCCGTTAAATAAATAATGATATACTCATCCGATGAACCATGTGTAAGTGATGCAGAAACCTACTAAGGATTATAAAAAGGTAGTCTCTATATTTTTAGATAAAAAAACATATATCTGTGTGTTTGTGAATGTATAATGCAGACCCGATTTTATCTACCCAGCTAGCTAATTCCATCAAAACATGTCTGGAAGGACATGATGAAAAACTGATAAAAATTTTCTTCTCACTTATAATGTATTTCTTATTTTATTAAAAGTAAAGCAATCATAAAGGTATTTTCATCTTGAATAAAAGAGATTCCTTCTGGGGCTGTGGAGGTGGCCCATGGCTGTGGTCCCTGCGCAGACAGAGCAGAGTGGGCAGAGACAGGTTCTCAGAGGTGCTCACAAAGGCCCTGCTCTCAGTGATTTATGGGGGCTCACTGTTAGTTTCAGTGTGAGGACCTGTAGGTGTGGGCTTTGCAGCACGGTAATGTTTCACTGGATCAGATCTTTAAGGCCCTAAGTCAGGATGCCGAAGGAAAATTCAGAGGGGAGGGGTCCCCGGGTGTAGCCTGACCAGGCTTCTAGAGTGAGAGTGTAAAAAGGAAACACAGAGGCGCTGATGCCTAACTTTACAGACTTTGTGTTATTGTCAGGCAACAAAGCTGTTTATATCTTAAATCTTGTCCGGGAAGAGGGAGGACCTTTTAAAGATTTTTGAGTCATTTTGAAAACTAGAGTGAAAAAAATGGTAACACCCTTTGTAGATGAGAACATCAAAATTGTTGAAAGTCTATTCAAAATTTTTAAAGCAACCCTCTAACACATGATGCTTTTTATCTTTCCAGAACGACAGAGCCATTTGGTGCCTTTTAGGATTTGAGGGTGAGCGTGGGGCACAGCCCAATGGCCAGGTCAGGCTTCCAGAGGGAGCATTTTCTCCTCATGGCCTTATCTGTCTCCTGTCCTGAGGATTGAGCACACTTCGCCTCTTCTGGAAAAAATCCAGGCCTTGCTTGGGAAGTGGCTCAACTAGAGAGTCAGTGAATACAAGAGAAATACATTCTCAGCATTTTTTTCAGGGCTTTTGCATAAACTCCAGCCCTTGTTTTGTGATGATCCAGGAGTCACCATAAACTCAGTGAGTGCTGGGAAAACTTGAAAGCTACAACTATTTGTTTCATTCTTTTGTGTGTATGTGAACTTGAATTCTGAACACGTGCGCCCATTTGACTACCCTTTCTATAAGATGGGCAAAAAGTAGCAAACACAAACATAGCACCCCACATTGTTGCCTAGGGTAGGGAACACTAGTTCAGTTTAGAAATTCTTGAGTTGGAGTCCCAGTTTCGCCTTCAGACTTGCCATCTAACTTCAAGCAGTTTATGTGACATCTCTAGGCCTTGGTCTCCTCCTACATGAAATGAGAATGACAGTCTCTTTCCCACAGAATCATAGGGATGAGCAAAAACATCCCTCAGGCATCTCACCCTGTGCTTTGATCCTGCTAGTGATCAAAAGCAGTTGATAAGATTTTGTAAATTACATGTAAAACTGTTTTCTCTCTTCCCCCACAGACCTCCTGGAGCAGTGATTTTTAACAGGTGTGCCGATGCACACGGGTGTGCCTTGAGAGGATCTTAAGTGTGGCGCGAAAATTTTTAAAGATTATTCATTAAATTATTTTTGAAAGAAGTTTAAAGCACAGTATTTTTTTTTTTTTTTATCAACATAATTTAAGCGTGCCATGGAAGTTTAACTATGGGCTCAAGTGTGCCAAGAGATAAAAAAGGTTGAAAAACACCGGCCTAGGGAGAAAGGTCATCTCATTCTCCTCGCATCTGCCCCTGCGTGTGGCTCACTGTGTAGGACAGAGGCTCGTCTACTGCCTGTTTATTGCTGGACTGGTTGATGAAACAACTAAGAAACAGTCCACTGAGTCCAGGAGATCTGGAACAAACTCTCTCCACTGCTAAGGGCCCTGGACTGGGAAGGAAAAAGGGGTGAGACCTTTTCACTGGTTCAGTTGGGACTTAGTCGGGAGACATAAGCTCCTACTCTGCTTACGTCAGCCCTCCTTGCCATAGCAGGAAAATTATCCTTGAGTGTGTCTGGGCGTGGATGGGTAGGGGAGACCTCACTGGCTACAGTTATCCTTGAGTGTGGGCGTGGATGGGTAGGGGCGTAGATGGGTAGGGGAGACCTCATTGGCTACACCACACATCTGCCAATAGCAGAGCTTACAGACCTGGCTTCTAAAGGGGAAAGAAAAAAATCACATGCCCTTTCAGAAAGGTCTGGGTTCAAATCCTGACCCTGCCACTTTTAAGTTGAGCAACTTTGGGAAAATTAATCTGTAAAACAGAGATAACAGACCCCCCCCCCCACCCCCAGCCATGAAGATTAAGGGAAACAAGACATCTGGGGCAGTGTCTGGAACAAAGGAACAATAATGGTACCTACTGACATGAATGTTGCATTCCAACCTACTCTAATTCACTTTTACTTCCTTCCTTCAGATATTAGCATTACAAATCTCTTCCTGGTATTCTGCTATGGTCTTGAAAATTTTGCTCCCCTTTTTGATAAGACTAACCTCTCCCTCAAAGTGATGTCCCATAAAAACAAATTCAGCTCCTGCTAGTTACCCACCAGACTGCTGAGGAGCAGTTCGTCTTGGCAGAGTGATTACCTTGAGAATGAAGGCCCCGTTCCATGACGCCGTGCTTGACCTTCATGTGGCGTGTCAGGTTCCCCTTCAGGGTGAATTTGCTTGGGCAGTAGAGGCACTTGAAGGGCTTGCTGTCTGAGTGCAGGTGCATGTGGCCCATCAGGTTGTGCATCCGGTTAAATTCCTTCCCACAGAGCTGTCGAAGACAGTGATGAGAAGACAGGTTACTCTGCCAGGGTGACCCCCATTCAGGCCCCAGGAAGACAGAGTGGTGTGGCCAGCCAGGTGTGGTGGCTCATGCCTGTAATCCTAGCGCTCTAGGAGGCCAAGGCGGGTGGATTGCTTGAGCTTAGGAGTTTGATACCAGCCTGAGCAAGAGTGACACCTCATCTCTACTAAAAATAGACAAACTAGCTGGATGTTGTGGTGTAGCACCTGTAGTCCCAGCTACCTGGGAGGCTAAGGCAAGAGGATCAGTTGAGCCCAAGAGACTGAGGTTGCTGTGAGCTACGATGATGCCATGGCACTTTACCCAGGGCAACAGAGTGAGACTGTATCTCAAGAAAAAAAAAAAAAGAAAGAAAGAAAGAAAAGAGAAGAAAAATGCTGCAGCCTATGCCACTTTTATTTAGTTTGGACTTAACATTTTGGCATTTTTAACTGCTTAAAAAAAAAAAAAAAAAAAAAAAAATGTTCCCAGGGAGGTCAGGAAGGGACAAGATCTTCCCAGCCTCAGAGGTGGAACAAGTAGGGATGGATTCACAGGATTTGTTCCTGGAGTACAGGGATTTTTAAACTCCAGATAACCATCTCAAAGTTTGTGAAGCTTCTTTTGAATGAAACCTTTGGAAAATGAGGAGAGTTCATCTAAAAAGTAGTAGTTAAAGTATGCTGCCTTTAGGAATAAGGATACAATGTTTAGTATTTAGAACATGGAAGGCATTATTCAGAGTCTATCATGGAATATCCTATTTAATGCTCATGCCAATCCAATGACACAGGTGCTTTTATCATCCCTGTTTCACAGATGGCCAAGTTGAGGATTTAGATCACTTCGCCAAGGTATACAACTAGTAGGTCTGAGCCTAGGATAATGAGCTCAGGCCACTGGACACTGGAGGCCACGGGTCAACCACCATACCACACTGTGTCTCCCCCAATATAATTCTTCTGTTAGGCTGTTTCAAGTAATGCTTTTCCAGTTTTTAAATTTGCTAATTATTAGGATGGATTTCAAAGTCACCAGGAACAAAAAGACATCTAAAGACAGAGTGTGTCTTTTCTCTGGGTAGAAATTTGAATTGGGGAGAGTATTAACTCAGGTATACAAAAAGTAAACATGTTTTCATTATCTTTCTTTTTTATCATTTCTATTTCCATTAAAGTACAAAGGCATGATGGACCACAACAGGGGTCCTCTAAGTTCTTTTGGAAAAACAAAACCTTTTTTTTTACAGGCACGGATGTAGAAAGCATGAAACAGCTGCTTGGATGAGCGTTTGTTGTCCCCAAGCCTCAGTAGAGTGTGATTTGGAAACTCTAGCTCTTCCTTGGCTGTGCTGGGAAGAACACGAAGAAGGATTTGGGGTTTGTGCTTGGAGTGTTATTTGAGGAGCATTCTTCTTCCCTTCCCAGAGGCCAGTGGAGCTGGGACAGCAATATGCCATGGGGAGAGGATTCAAGGTGTGGCGTCCGCTGAAATTTACTCCAGTTTTCCTTTCTCACTGAGATAGGAGGACCAATGTTGGAAACTTTGGATTGAATTTTTATGAATGAAGGCAATATTTTCTTCAGGTGGCTAAGGAGGTGAGAATTGAACTGGCCTCGAAAGAACGGGTCAACCTAATAAATGATGATTCAGGAAATTAGCCTAAGAGAATAGTGGGTGATAAGAGAAAACCAGCCTGGATTATGCATTAGCCACAGAAAATCCACGTATGGATAATGAATGATCGGTTCTGTATTTCTGAATGATTCATCTTCGGGGATTTTAAGTACTCTTCCCTTTTTTTGCTTCCTTACTGGTAAGAATGAATTTGGCATAGTGGATAGGGTTCTGGCACTCACATTTAGAATACCTGTGTGCCACATTTGTTGAAAATGGGAACCCAAGAGAGGAAAAGGTGAGAGAGTTGATCTAACTCTGATTTCCTCTAGAGCAATATGTGGCATAGATACTTGTTTTCTTTTAGTCACAGTAGAGGTAATTTATTAAGATATATCAATCTGTGGTTCAGTTTTACACGTGTGTAAAAGTTCTGGTAGAGGTGTTTATTAATTTAGTTTACCCACTTCTCCCTCAGGGCAAAGGAAAAAAGAAAGCTTTGAATCCAGACATTAGACATTAGGTATTTATATCCACAAGTCATTTTTTTGAAAAAGTATACTGCATTGGGTGGGATGGTTCCTGATTGCTCTGAGTGAAGTTCTGGTGCAATTGCTGAGTCTGAGCAAGAGTTTATTTCAGGTATGTTCTTGCCCAGTAGGCTGAAACATTCATGAAGGCCTTGCTGGCCTTTTAATAGTATTCCCTGCCTAGTTTCAACCTGACTGACACACGATAGGTCCTCAGTAAGCATCTGCTGAGTGAGGAAAGGGATATTGCAGCAGCAGAACTGAGGAAAGAAAAAGCCATGAATGGTTAGCACAAGGCATGTAGGGACAGAGAAGCTGAAGGCTGGACGATCGGTTAGGCTACTGCACTAGGCCAGGCATGAACAGGGTCTCATGGACCTACAGGCCAGAGAGAGGTCATTGAAAGGAAGTCTTGGGTGCCTTCTGCAGTTGGCTCTCATAATGGGAGGAACTTCTCTTTCAGCTATTATCTGTGGTTCCTGAGGTATGAGAAAGCTGGATTGGTCTGAAAGAGTTTTATAAAAGAGATGGAATTTGAGCCTAACATTGAAGAATGTGAGAGTGCCCTTTGTTTAAATTTTGACATAAAGATAAAGTCTCTTCATTAGCTATTTTCAGACACTTCAGTCAAGCCTACCCCACGGGCAAGGTAACTACAACCTTTGTGGTAATGAGGAACTGTTTGTTGCTGCCACACTTGTTGGGACTTTGGGTGCAATGCAGGTCCCATCTACCCCTGAACTCCACACATAGAGCATGTGTTCATCATAATGGTGTTTGGGGCTTGAAACAGCATCACAAGTAGTCTCTGACACACGGGATGCCTTCCTTTTCTTTCTTACTTTCCTTTTTTTTTTTTTTGAGACAGAGTCTTGCTATGTCGCCCTCGGTACAGTGATGTGGCATCACAGCTCACAGCAACCTCAAACTCTTGGGCTTAAATGATTCTCTTGCCTCAGCCTCTCAAGTAGCTGGGACTACAGGTGCCCACCACACTACCCGGCTATTTTTTGGTTGCAGTTGTCATTGTTTAGCAGGCCCAGGATGGGCTCAAACCTGCCACCCTCGGTGTATGTGGCCACCACCCTACTCACGGAGCTACGGACACTAAGCCTGATGCAAGGGGTGCCTTCCTTTTCTTTATGGCCAACCTCTGAATCAAGCACAGGGCTACCCACAGTGTGCTTAATGAGAATGAGTATCAAAGTATTTGACTGGGGCAATAAACAAGTCAGGAAAATATTGTGACCTCTTTGCAAAGTTCTAAAAAGCAGGTCTCTTCCTTCCCACGCCACTCCTATAGAGATTAATTTGCAAGCTAAAATCCTCAATGGGAGAAGGTTAGAGACAATTCACTCTGGACCTGAGATGCCTTTTGCATCTTGGCAGTAGGTACCAGCTCCTTCCTCTCAGTCTCTGAGCCTGCACAAAGCCCTTTGGTCCCTTCTTTAGGACATTTGGCCTCTTCATCTTTCTCAGAAGATTGTCCTCACATGACAACACATAAGCATATAGAGATATTTCATGTCTGTGGAACTTAGACACTGTTGGTGAAAAGAGGCCAAAGGGGAAGGGGTCCATGGATGCCGGCACCCTGGTGGGATTTGAGATAGGAGCTCCAAGCAGAATCACTGTAGGAGGGGAGAGGGGTTAGGCTGGAGGGATGAGGACTGCAGCCCTGTCAGCCAAAGCTTCTGTGTCAGGACTTGCTGAATCATCTCCTGCCAAGGTCTGCAGAGATTAAAACAGGAGTGGGTGTTGGTGCAGGAAGCCATTGCAATGGCGAGGACTGCGATTCTGTCTTACAGATGTCATCCCAACCAGTGTGCCCCATGCTTGAACTCTCACTCGTGCTAACAAGCATCATTGGTGTGGTTCTAACATCAAATCCCAGCTTTTCCAGCCACCCACGTTCTAAGAGGAAGGTGGCTTTCAAAACTGAATGAAAAACTGAAACAAATATTCTGCACTGCCCTTTAAAGATGGGTCAAATGGATCATTCGGCTCTGAGATGTCTGAGCAGAAACATGAAGTAAGAACACGGAAGGACAGAGAATTTGCTCCCTTTTCTTTTGTGTAAACTGTAGAAGACGATCATTGTTTGTTAGGATTGTTGTTGTGAAGATCAAATGAGGTAATTCATGTAAAGAGCTTGGTAAATAATCAAAGCACAATAAAGAGTAGCTCTCCTTACAATCATTATCGTCTCCGTAGCAGACATTTCAGAAACATGAAGGTCTTTGTCGATGAGGACAATATTACAGGACCAGTGAGGGGTCCTCTGAGTAAATACCCGCCAGGTCACTTGAGGTATAATAACAACGCAAGCAGCTGAGCCTCACTTCACCGGCACCTCGTAACACAGGCAAAAGGAGAAGATTCATTCTAGGTGGCAGGTTTGGGGAGGCCCCTTATCTGGCTCTTCCAGTCCTCATTCTGCCCTTTCAACAGCTGGCAGATGTCCCGTTTGCTCCAGGCCACCTCATCCTGACTTCCTGGTGCCCTTTTCTTCCCTGGTCCGGGGCTGGGAGGGCCCCCTGGCATTTGCTACCAGCCCCCGTGGCTATGCTGACAGCCAGCAGCCATGGAGAGTTGGGCTGTGGTCAGAGCCAGGGGGATGGCAGTGTGCAGCCACTGGGCTGGGGCCAGAGGCCACAAAGCCAGAGCAGCACACAGCCTCGCTCCAGGCAGCCTGGAGCGAGCTTCAGAACCGAGATGCCCCCGGAAACCTGCGCTTTCCTGCTCTGGGAGAAAAGGTCACGGTGGCCTCCTGCTCAGCTGCCTTCCCTCACATTCTTCTCCCTCTCTTTTTTCATAAGAAGGGTGTTCCTTTCCTCAAAGGGAGAGAGAGAGAGGGAGGGAGAGAGAGGGACTGTAAACTGTCCAAAAGGACCGTGAGAAAACAGGAAGCTTTGAGAAGTACAAGAGAAAGCAAGATGAAATCTATTTGCAGGCGGGCCCCTGGGGACATGTGAGGCATTGTTAAGCAGGCAGTTCATGAAGCTATATCCTTCCTTCTCCTAAGGAGGGCTTTGCTGCCAAAAGGCTGCTATCTGGTCACTGCCTTAACCCCCTCAATGCCAGCCTGAAAACCTTGACCCCTCAGCACAGGGCCCCTCGAGGTCCCCCATCTGGTTTCTCTCCTCCTGGAGAATCAAAGAACATAAGGGGAAAAACTGAAAAAGTTTGGCAGTGGTGGTGAAGACTTTTGGAGCGAGACCTCATCCTTCTTTTAACAGCTCTGCCCTCCAGCCTTCAGCCCTCCGCTGCGGACAAGGCTGCAGATGACCTGGTGATTCATAACTCAGGCAGCTCCCGGCTTCACCCATCTCAAAAGAGAATTTGTCTCGGAAATTCTGGATGGCTGCTTTTCCTGGACAGGTTTCCCAAAGACGGCAGCTGGTTCTTTGCTATTATGGAGTGTGGCCCCTACAAGGAGAGTATACCAATCAACCCATGTGTGCTTACCCAGAATCTGGGAAAGCACATATTTCTGAAAAGTGGCTTAAGTCTACAGGCACAGGTCTCTGGAAAAATTCCTGCTGGCTCCAAGAAGCAATGAATCCAGAATTTGAACCAATAGTAAAAGAGCCCAGGAGGGCAGTAACTGTTTTATAAGGAGGGAAAAAAAAAGAAATATGGAATGGAAACCTTTCTTCTCCTCTAATTTTTCCACCCTATCGTGAATGCCTAATCCCACAGTGAGTGAACATTTCTGCTTGGTAGGGACAGCTATTTCTGCCATGCACAGGGCTGGAGTTCATGTTGCAGCAGGAGGAGGAATTCATGTTAGGAAGAAATTTTAATGGTGAGAATCCCAAGAAATTAGAATCTGTTACTGAAAGAATCTTGCTTATTGTGGGTTTGGGGGTAAAGGAAATAGAGTTAACTCTTGGAGTATGGCTGGAGTGAGGCCTGCCTCTTCTGCTCAGCCATTTCAATCATGGAAGTGAATAGCTTTTCCCTGTTACCCCTGTAAAGCTCAAGTTCAGCCATCTGGGCCCGTTCTCTAACGTCATGGAGTGGCCAGCAAGCCATTTATCTCAGATGGCTATGAACTGCCCAGCAAAAAGCACACAGCCCTACATCCATCTTCTGAATCCCACAGCCCCAACAACTGCCCCCTAGGGCCAGATGTCCAAGAACTGGGAGGGGTTTGATGGGAAGCAAGGCCCACAGGCCTCCACCTCAAGATGGCCCACCCCACAGTGGGGTCTGGAGCTAATTTACAAATACAAAGAGCCTTGTTACATAATCTGCAAACCCAGACATGCTCTGAAAGTCTTTTGAAATGAAGGAGGGTGACGGTACAAAGAGGACACCAAGCAGGATGACACTTTTAGGGAGAAAGGGACAGGGAGAGGAAGAGCCTAGCAGTATGCTTGTGGCACTTTCCAGGAGACGACAGAGGGCTCTGGGTCGAGGTGCTTGACACCTATTCTTGTTTCAGAAATGTCTAAGAGCAGAGAAGGGCCAGCTAAGTCTGATAAGAATGCCCTTTCATATCCAATTCTTTTTGTCTGATGGTAGATAACACTCTCTAGGCAGCCTCCTGACCTATGGTATGGTCTCCTGAGAGGATTTGCCTACTAGGAAGAAATGACCTTTGCAAAAATGACCAGTCCAATTCCTGTGCTGGCCCATCTCCCACTGCAGCATATAAACTGTCCATTGTTTCAAAACTGGCATTCTGCTTTATAAACTACTCTCTTATAAGTGCTGATGGTGTGGACCAGACTTCCAGAAACTAACTAACTCTCAAAGAATAGGTGAAATGTAGTTTCTGAACTGTAGAGCTGACCCAGACAACCTTTGGACCGTGTCTGGCCCCAGCATCAGGATGGAGGAGTGGGGCGTGGTGTTCATGAAGGGAGGCCTGAGCATCACTCAGGATACTCACTGCATCTTAGTACCCAGGCTGCATCACACCATACAGTATTCTGTGCACTGGAAGTAGCAGAGACCGGCTAGAACCTCGTATACTACCTGGCCAAGAAATCCTCCAGGCCCCCTAAAGGTAGAGAAGCAGAACTGCCTCTATGGCCCCAAATCACAAACATCCTGCACCAGCTCTGCCCCGACATATCCCCGCACTTCAGGGGCATTTTCTGCCTGGTTGTACCAGTTACCGCTGGACCAGAATTGGTGAAGTGGAGGTGGAGATGGCCGGACTGGACAGCTATGGATTTTTAGGGGACTATAAACCATGCTAAAGGCTCCTTTCATGTTTTAACAACTTTACTCCATCACCAGTCCATAAGATTAAAAAATACACTTTGTGCTTAAAAGCCCAAGAATAAACTTGACATAAGGACTGAAGAATAACAGAGTCCTGATTGCACCTCCACTGTAAAAGACGGTAAACACTTTACAGGGAGGAATAGGTCTGTTAAATGAGAAGTGCTCTGGGGACTCAGTGAAGTGGGAAAGAAGTCAAAGAAGTGCCCAGAGAAAGAATCAGTGGTCTGAGGAGTCTAGCTAGGGCTCGATGTGTGGGTATGCAGCAAAGGGATGCCTTCCACAGGGCCCTGAGTTTGGTTTAATGCTCCACTTTCGTCATCTTGAAATTCCTAATAATGTTATAACAAGGGGTCTTGCATTTCCATTTTTCAGGAGCCCTGAAAATTACACAGCCCATCCTGCATCCAGCAGCTTACTCCCCCTTTAGATGGACATAAAGTGACTTTCAAACCACTGGGAACTTGAAGGAAAGGAGGGGAAACAGAAGTGGGTGGCAGGAAAAGGGCCGGAGGGGGAAGCCTCCCTCTCTCTCCTCCGGACAATGCCCACGCAAGTCTAGGGAAGCTCTGCTCGCTGACCCCTCACCCCAGCCAAGAGCTGCCAACACAGGAAAGAAGTCAGCTTCACAGGGGATTCCTCCAGTGGGGATGCACTGCAGAGGTTACTGAAGGCCCAGCCCCTGGAAGCAGGGGCCTTGGCTTCAGGAACATGGATCAACAGAGAGTAGCCTCTGGGCCTGGTCAGACGTGCAGTGAGAGAGAAGGAACTCTTCCGGTCCAAGCAGATGGGTCCTAATGCCCTCTGAACGGTGTTCTCCCTGTCCTTCCCCCTGGGCTGTCCCCATAAGTAGGACGTCACTTGCCAGTATATTGCTTGAATAAAACCCAATCATGAGCAAGATTCTTTCCCATTTTAGAAGTGGAGAAAGGAAGCAATGATAGGTGGGGGGCAGCTCTGGGAAGCCCAAGCATTTCTGAGACATGCTCATTAATGCCCAGGTGGTGCCTTGGGTTTTGCACATGTCCAGCTCATGTTTTCTCAGCTGATGAAACAGAAACCCAAGCAACTTGGTCTGACATAGGGACTTTAACAAAGACGCTCAATCCTGTGCTACTTGGTACTTAGGAACAAATGAAAAACATTTCAAATGACTGTGCCTGTGTTATTCCCGCCTCATTGCAAGTGTTTCTGAGGGCCTCCGAGGGGCTAACTTTTGAATGTCTATGGTCCTATCTGGGCAGCCTGCCCTCACATATACCCATGGTTCCCCCAAGTGGCAGGGGGAAAGAGAAAGGGTCATGCTGGAAGCTTCTCTAGTTTTTTTTTTTTTAGACAGAATCTGATTCTGTTGCCCTCGTTAGAGTGCTGTGGTGTCATCACTCACAGCAACCTCAAACTCTTGGGCTGAAGTGATTCTCTTGCCTCCAAGTAGCTGGGACTACAGGAGTCCGCCACAACACCTGGCTATTTTTAGAGGCAGGGTCTTGCTCTGGCTCAGGCTGGTCTTGAACCTGTGAGCTCAGGCAATCCACCTGCCTTGGCCTCCCAGCGCGCTGGGATTACAGGCATGAGTCACCACATTCAGAGCTTCTCTAGCTCTTTTCTGTGTTTAACTCACTAACGTGCAAGAAAAGAGGGCTGCACCTGGTTTGTCCTCTGTAGAATAAGAGATTTGCACATCACTTTTATCCTTTAACAACCTCATCTCCAGGCCTTCCCCTACTGCCTGCCTCCACCCCTGGGTACTCAGGGTCCAGGCTGCCGAGAGCATGGGTGTGGTGGCCAGAGGGACACATTGGTAGATGGAACCATGGAACCACTCTGAGCCCCAGGAACCCTCACTGATGAAACTGAGTGGAAGGTTCCCTGGGGTCCCACCCCTGTCAGGCATTTGCACAACCCTCTGGGTCCTCCCCCAGCCACTGCCCACCTTGCATTTGAAAGGCTTCACATCCGAGTGGACGATCATGTGTGCCTTGAGAGTCTGTTTCTGCACAAAGCTCTTGTAGCAGAGGTGACACTGGTAAGCACGGATGTTGGTGTGGATCAGCACGTGTCGCTTCATGTTGGCCAGCAGGGTGAACTCCCGCCCACAGATTCCACACTTGTGCTCCTTCACACCCTGCAGGAGACACAAATCAAAACAGGGGTCTGACAGGAAACATACTTTCACTGGGGTTACAGGATTCGTTTTTAGCTATGCCATATAAATCCACGGAAGGCTTGGTGATAGATGGGGAGCTTCAAATGGAAAAGCTTTAGCATTCTTTAAATAGTTAAATTGCTATTTTTTGAAAACTATTGATAACATAATCTTTTTTGTTTTTAACCTGAAAACCATAAACTAGCCAGACCACTAGAGGAAAAGAAAGCTATTGGTTTTCTTGCTTCTACTGCTACTGGGGTTAATTCTGCGACAATAGTTCTCAGGGATTAGTAGGATTTTGGTAAGAACGCTGTAAAATGGTATGAAAATGAGTCTATAATCCAACTGTCATCATAATGAAAAAATAAAATCTTCTAAACTGATACTATCATTTATCTCATGAAAACTAAATGTCCTTTTGAGTTCTCATTAATGGACTTGAAAATCCCAGAAGAACAATGCATATCCACACTTCAGTAAGATGTAACTTGATAATCACTCTCTTGAGTTGGTCCCTTGGGGTCCCATAGGCCATTCTGACCTGTATGTGACATGGTTATGGAGCTTAGACTAAGCCAGCCACTTCTTATAGAGAAATTTGGCAGGAGATAGCTTTCTGAATTAGAAGACAGGACGGTGGGTTTTCTAGTTTCCTTGCCGTGTGTGGAGGTGTGTTTGAAAATTTAAGCATCAGTGAGAACACTTGCGGGACTCAGCTTGAGTAGTAGGGCATTTGCTAACCCCGATTAACCACCACCTTCCTGAAAAGGCCTCTGCAACAGATTTTCACCCAGAATGACTCTGGGGGAGAAAAACAACCAAGGCACTAAAATGAAGGTTATTGTAAGATTAAATTATCTAGTGAACAACTATACCTTATGAAGCCTATATTGCCTGGTACCACAGTGGGTGAGGAGGGAAGGGTTCCAAGCTCAGCTCTGACCCTCTCTGCCTGTATGGCCATTTCTTTAATTTGGAGCACAGTAAGAAAGCACCACGCTTCAGTTGCTGAGCCAGGGCACTAAAGGGTGGATTGGGGCCTCTGCCCTGCCATTTACTAAATCAGTCCCATGGCCTTTTCTGGTGAAGGCTTTTCATTTCAAGATGGATGTGGTGGATCATGGCGACTTTGGTGTTCTCTCCAGGCCAAACACGCTGTAGCCTAGATGACTACAGATAAGTGTAGATTTGTGCTAAGAAAGAGATTTAGAAATCAACCCCCTTCAAAAATTAAAATTTAATGCCTAACCCCAAGAAGATGAATTTTTAAAATGCAGTGCATATTTGAACAGTTTAACATTGTAAAACTAATGAAATAGGTTTTCTTAATGGGTTTCAGAATTTCTTCTCTCAAGATTTCCTCTGGGCTTGGCCTTGATCCAGGTGTCCTGAAAACCAAGGAGAGGTCTCTACTTAACACTGTTCGGGGAATTTTTAAAGAGACTTCCTTGTCCAAAGTAGGATTCACGTGTGGGCTGGCCTAGAATACAAGTGAACAGGAGCTTGGATGCAACTTTGGGGCAACAAAGGAAGCTGTTGTTTCTCTGATAGTATCACTGAAATTACAGAGAGCCTGTGGAGGTGGAAAAAGGGACATTTCAATTGTAGAGTGTTCAAGTCCCAGGTACTGGTATCAGAGACCCCTGACTGACCTCTCCATGTCTCAGTATTCTCATCTGCAAATCAGGCGTAGCTCTTAAGAGATTTTAAGAAGCAAATGAAGATTAAATGAAAAATAAAACACGTGCCATAAAGATGGTGTTCACTAAATACTACTTTTCAGGCTGACACCACTAGTTAACGTGCATTTTGTTTCTTAATTCGAATGAAACTTATTTCAGACAACAGGCTGTTTCTCCTATTTTGACTTCATTTTCTTCTATCTCACAGAATCTCTATATGTTCTACAACGCACCTTTGATTCCTTTTCCACATAGCTAGTAAAATAAGCGAATTATCCTCTTTGTGGCTAAATCTCAGGCACTCTAGATCCTTTGTTAATGGTTTGTGCCCTCAGCAGGCAATACTCCTCTGGATGGTACCTACAGGAGCGTGTCCTAGGGCAGGGCACACATTTCACCTCTGCTGCAGAGCCAGAAAAATGCTCCGTCTTTTGTCCTAACCAAACAAATGAAACCCATTATAGCAGAGCAGACACATTATCTTGATTGAGCAAAGTCCTCTTCTGACTTCAGAATTAAAGAATGTTTTAGAAATGCTGGCTCTCTAAAATTCTCTCCTGCCAAGAAAGTCACTTGAGGTCAAGGGTGTGAGGGTAGGGGTTAGTGGGGCACAACTCTCATCTCAGAAACTCAAAGCAGACCCAAGTCAGTTTAGCTGAGACTAAGATTTCAGGGACATCACTACGGCCTTGTTTCATTTCAGCCGGAATGACCCCAGGGTTTTGGTCGCAAAAGTTTGAACTCAGGCTCTTGGGCCTGTATTTCTCCTAGAAGATCTGAGCACCGGGAAGATGAAACCACACCAAAAACAGAGAAGGATGCCTTCTCCTGCCTCCTACAATACAAACCACAGGACACTGAACTCAACCAGGGGTGGCCTCAACGCAGGGATAGGGAGGCTCTCCAAAACTCTGCCAACTCTGCTCCCCTTAGAGACCCTGCCTATGAAGCAGGTCTCACAGCTGAGGAAGAACACAAACCAAAGAAAGGTAGCCACAGCTCCAACAGCAAAAGACCAAGAGAACTCTCTAGAAGAAGGCGCTCACTAGTACATCCCAGGGACAGAGGCGCTCTAGGGTCTGATAACACACTCCTGCTAGTGCCCTGGCTGAGGTTTCTGGAAACATTGCAGAGATTCCTGCGGGCGGGGCAGCAACAGCACTGCCAGCAGCTCTTCCTTCACCCCTCCTCGCCCCCTCCCCAGATGTCTTCTCCGGCTGCCTTAGACTCTGGAAGGCTGGTTGGGGAAAGGGTCTGATGGATGGTCTGTAGACTCGTCATCCCCTCGTAAAGGAGAGGAAGGACCTCGGGCTGGGGTCAGGGCAGCCGGGCGGCCGGGGTGACTGCTCCTCGGGGTCAGGTGGGGAGCAGTGCTGTCCCCTGTGCCCGGGGCCCTGTCCAGCTCCCCGGCGGCCCGCAGTACCTTGTGGGTGAGGGAGTGCTGCTTGAGGTGGTGCGGCTGCACGAACTCCATGCCGCACTCGGAGCAGATGTAGGGCCGGATGTCCTTGTGCTTCATCATGTGGTTCTGCAGCTGGCTCGGGTACTGGAAGGTCTTGTCGCACTCGGAGCAGCTGTACTGGATGGGGCCGCGGTGCGTGGTGAGGTGCCTCTTGAGCTGCGCCAGGGTGGGGAAGTCGAGGCCGCACTCCACGCAGATGTTCTCCCGCCCGCTGGCGTGCTTGGCCTCGTGGGCCTTGAGCTCGCTGGGGTAGGCGAAGCCCCGGCCGCACACGCGGCAGTTGTGCGGCTTCACCTCGCTGTGCTGCATCATGTGGCGCTTCAGGTGGCTGGTCTGCGTGAAGGCCTTGTAGCACACCTGGCACTTGTGCGGCCGCGTGCCCTGGTGGGTCAGCATGTGGGTGTGCAGGTGGCTGAGCTGCTTGAAGAGCTTCCCGCAGCGGGTGCAGGCGTGCGGCTTGATGCCGCTGTGGCCCAGGATGTGGGTCACCAGGTTGTACTTGGAGGTGTACGACTTCTCGCAGGTGGGGCACTGCCAGCGCTTCTGCGCGCCGCCCACGTCCACGTAGTAGCTGTCGTCGACCTGCACGTTCACGTCCACCCTCTCCACCTTGGGCTTGGCCTCGGCGCTCTCCTGGGGCTCGGCCTTCCGGGGCAGCAGGGGCTCTGGCGGCTGCTTGGGGAGGAAGGCGTGGCGGCTGAAGGGGAAGGGCGAGGCCGAGGGTACGAAGAAGGGGAAGACCAGGCCCGGGTGCACCTTGGGGTAGCAGGGGAAGGGCGCGGGCAGGAACGGAGGCGGGGTGGGCTGCGGCCACACGGCGCTGGGCTTGAGCGGCTCCTGCTTGACGGGCCTGGCCCCAGGGGGCTCCAGGCCGCGGTAGAACTGGAAGCCCACGTGGCACAGGTCGATCATCTGCGAGTCGTACTTGGGGCGCGGCGGCGGCGGGAACAGCAGAGGCAGGCTGGGGAGGCCGTGGCCTTTGCTCTCCGGGTGGAGGCCCACGGCAGCTTCCTCTTCAGGGTGGCTGTAGGGCACCTTCGTGGGCATGCTTTTCCGTTTCCGAGACCCCCCTCCTTCGAAGACCCCGGGGAATCCGCCTACATCTCCCGGGGGAGGTTCGTACCGGAACTGGGAGAAGGGTCCCCGGAGGGCCTCGGGGAAGGGGTGCCTGGGGGGCGCCTTCCCTCGGGAAGCCCCCGGCTGCAGGTAGTGGGGAAGGGCCGGGATCCTCTTCGCGCCCAGGCTGAAAGGCCCGTCCTCATCTTTGACCACCTTCACCTCCTTCTGCATCCTGGGTGATTTTCCTTTAAAGAGAAAGAAACTTATTGTGTATTGTTTATTTTCAATGCTCTGTGCCATTAAGGGTTTTGGCTAACTTATCAGTATTAGTATATGAAGAGTAATACTTGTTTGATGTTGATACTTATTTATTCCAGGCCCGTTCAAAATATCATTTCCCTTTCTCCTTGTAAACCCAGTTACTAAGGGAAAGCCCTAGCCTTCTGGAATGGGACTGGAGGACAGAATCAACCCGCACTCCAGTGCAAACCCAGCTCCAAAACCGCAGGGTAGGAGGGGAGTGGGAGTGGACTTGTTTGGGAAGAAACCTGAGAGCTTTTCTGATAGTGTCGCCTGGAAGAGGAAGGCACCAAGGCTGGGAGAGGGAAGTGACATGCTGAAGTCACAAGCCACTCAGTGGAGGAGTCAGGGCTGCACACATTCTGTGGCAGCCTTTCAGTCTGAGGTGTAATTCTATCTGCTCATGGTGATTTAAATGCGTCTTTTTGGTCATTTCTTCTGTAAGGAAAACCATTTTCACTGCTGTACCTTTGCTGCTGGAGGATGAGGCTATTCAAGGCCGCACAGGAGAAGGAGTGTTAATGTTCAACTCAACTCTAATATTTCCTGAGGATCCTCTCTGAGTCTCACGTGCTGCTGAGGTTTATTGAGTGGATGAGATCGTGATTAAGAACAGCATTTTGGGCAATCCAGTATTAAAAAGTCATCTTGGCAATGTATGCATCCTAATCTTCAACCTGAAGCAACTTCAGATAAAAAATTCTAAGATTCTAAAGCTGCACCTGAGCTCACTTTCCCCAGGTGTCACCGTGAAGGGTAGCCTAGGTGACCCCTCTGGTGGCTGAGATATCCCCCACTTAGCCAGTTACTGCACCCGGGTAACCTCATCAGGCATGTCTGAAAGAGCCAGCAGGGCTGGAGTCTGAAAGAGGGGCCATGTTTCCTTACCCAGGCCTTCTCACCCTGTTTCTAGCTTCTTCACATAGATATTGACAGAATGAAGCATGTGGCTGATTCCACATTTCCAGTGGGGATCCTTTCTACTCAAGTGCTCTGAGTTTGAATGGGATCAATACCTTTCCTCATCAGAGTCTCCCATGGAACCAGTTGGCCTGGTCAGGTGTGGAGTCTGACCTAGAGCCACAGGTGACAAGGTGGGAACAGATCCTGATCAAACTCAGGGTTCTGGCCCCTGGGAATGGCTATAAGCCAGCCAGTGTGGGGCAAGGGGCCCTGGGGTGGGAGGGCCAGCAGCTTTGAATCATTTTCTACAGTCCTTGGTGAGGCAGATGCAGTTTTTACAAATATCCAGATATTCCAAACTTGCGTGCATGTCTTTTGGAGTGGTTTGAGAACTGCAGTATAATTAAAACAAAAATGAGCCTTTTGAAATTTAGTTACCAAGTCCATACACAGACTGTTTAATGAGGGAAAAATATATATCCTTATTATATGAGTATTTGAGCATTTTTAGAGATTATCATGTGAAAATGGACAAAAGACTAAAAACTAACGTCTGTTAGTATTTGCTTTGTGTTCATGTGAGTAGGAAGACAGCTCCAGCTTATCTTCTTACCATGGGTTTGGGGCTTAGTAATTAAGAGCCAGAGCTCACGATCCAGCAGATGGGAGGCCCAGCTTGCGTCCCAGAAGTGCGAGGTCTTCTTCCACCGCTGCCTCAAGGACCATGCAATTGTAGGAAGTGATGAGGCCAGTAAGAGAATGGAATTCGTAGCTTTATGGGACCCGGAGGGGTGTGGATGGGTATTAAAATGAGAGTCCTAGTATTGCTGCTATCAGAAAGGACCAGCAGGAGGATCGGGAAGCAGAAGCTCTTTGATGGCTTTTCATGTTTACTAGACCGTCTCTTGGCTTGCAATTCAGCACGTCCTGATCCCTAGATTCACATAGAGTTAGAGAGGGTGTGGCCCTGCTCCAAGAATTTGTTGCACCTATAAAAATAGGTGGCTTTCAACAGGGTAAATGTGTCCCATTGAATTGGAGGGGAAAGTGACAGATCCTTTCTCTGTAGTTTCATTTTGGCTGAGGTTGGTTTTGTAACTCCTTGCAAAAAGGCTTCTCACACTGTAAAAGACTCTTCCAGGCTGTAAGTGCCTGTAATGAACCACAGCAGAGACCACGTGAAAGCAACTGGTTCTCTTTGTTTTATTTTTGCTCTGAATCAAAGGAACAGTAACACCTGGTTCATATTAGAGAGCCTCGTGTGAGAACTAGTTACAAAGAAACATGTCAGAACGTGGGTCCAACCTTACTAAGTTTCTTGTGTATTTTGTTGTTGAGAAGGCACTTGAAAATGTATGGCTAATGGCGGGTGGCGTCATTACACTACGTGCTGTAGCTACCCACTTGGAAAGGAATGTTATTACTCATTTTGAAACTGAAGATATTTTCATTTATGCACACTGATAGTGTATTTTTTAATATTTGACTTTAGTTGTGACATAATCTAGTAATTGATTCATTTTACCGTATTTTACCATATTGATTCATTTTACCACATTTTACCATATACCAATATTTCTTTGCTTTACTAGGTTAAAGGTGATCAAATAAAAACGCAAACGCTGAAAGCAAATATGCATTTGAGATAATCATTTTATTATCACTACTACTCCTAATAAAATAATAATCTCAAATGCATTTTGAGAAGCCCCAGGGGATAAAACAACAACAACAAGACCCAGAAAACAAACTTATATTGCAGATGGAGAGTGTTAAGGGGATGAGTAGGATGAGTATCTTCCTTAGGAGGTAATTTATCTTGAAATCAGTCAAGTTAAAACTCTTGAGTGTTCTCAGTAAAAATATTAATAGACTCCCAGAAAACCTCAATGTGCACCTCCCACATGTTCCCTTCTATTGCTAAAAATAGATCCTCAGGCATCCATGACAGCTACAGGATTCTTATTCAGGAGGCAGGAAAGGCTTGGAGACAGCAGTCTGGTTAGGAGACCCAAAACATGGGCGGTGGGGCCTGCAGGTGGGAGGGGAAGTTGCCAGTGCCTCCATGAGTCAGTAATCTATGGCTGCTTCCAGAGCCTCACCAGGATGAATTGAAACAATTCACAGAGAGAAAGAAGAACTGAAATGGTCAAAGTAGACAGCTATGGGGGTGTGGTAAGAGCACTGGCTTGCAGCCTGAAGATCTGGGTTTGAATGTTGGCTTTGTGTTAGCAGCTGTGGGGAACTGAGCAAGGTAATTCTGAGGTTTGATTTTCTCATCTGTGAAATGGGAGTCAGGATGTCTCCAATAGGGTTGTTAGAGTGTCTATGAGGAAGTGTGGTAAACCCTAGGCAGTGGCGTGCCCTCGAGGGGTATAAGAAAGAGCAGATAGCAGAGAAGAACTGGCTTCTGATCGGTGGGTTAATGTTGGCTGACATAGCATCTGTTTTCCAAGCTGAAGCTCTTGGCTACCACTAACAGGCATCTGGACCTCTGCTTTACATGCTCAAAACCAAGACTTTACTCATTTACCTGGAGTTGCTCCTGTCACAGCAGTGAATGTGCACCACACTCAAAGAGGCCAATGGGGATAGCCAGGATGAGTTTGCTCATTCAGTGTGAAGGTAGACCTTGCCATTTAAGCATATGTCCCCCCTTCCTCCCTATGGCTCTTTCCCATTTTGGAGGTATCTTCCAGCTCACACTCACAGCAGATTGCTCTGGAGCATGGGGAATCGAAGCAAGGGGATCTGCTGGTCCTGTGAGCACTTGCAGCCAGAGTGTGAGAAGCTGAAGACTTGCCCCTATGCTAATATCATCAGTGACGTTCCTCGGGACAGGAGGACCTGTTTGTCAAACCCAAAGCCTCAGATCTTGGGATAGTGCTAGGTCAACATGAGCAAAGTAGGTCTTGCAATTCCTGCTGGTCTGTAAGAACAGCGACCGGGCTTGTTTTAGGCACTGCTCTACCTCCAGCCTCATGCCTGGCTCAAAGTAGACACTCAATAAACTGCTTTGGGATGAAAGAAGAAATGAATGGTTTTTGTTTTTGAAGTCTCCACGCCAACTTTAAAATATATAATTTTATCTCACATCATTTAGACCATGGGTGACTTTTGGTATGTCCCTCAGGAGATCAGCATGCTCATAAGCTCTTAGATGGTTATTTGGAAGAACTCAATACATATCCCTCGTGTAAACTTAGCTTCAAGAGCACCATTCTCTGAACTTACTCTCAGATTCAGTGTAAGCCCTAAATCCTGGTTACATCAATGCTGGGGAGCCATTCTCAAAGGGCCACAGATTCTGCAGGCCAGCCAGGAAACAGATTCCCAAATGCGTCCAAAACAGATTTCTTTTGAACAAGAAAAAGTCCAAAAGGCAGTCAGTGATAGAAAGACCAAATAGAAAGACTGACTCCTGAATTGAGAATGAGAATTGGAAATGAAGAGTAGATGGTCACCCTGCACTCTCCCACCCAAAGGAAATGTTTGGGAAATTAGTAGCAGTCTGCCCTTTATACTCGTGAGAGAGGGAGAAGACTTTAATGTAATTGTACATTCTCTTATAATGGTCAGAGAATGTACTGAAGTCCTTGCCTTTCTGTGTTGTATCACTCAAATCCTACACGCTATAAATCAAGAAGCAAATAGTTTGACAAAGAAAATATTGGGTTAATCTGTGTGAAAGGAATCTGGGACTGCAGAATATCATCTTTGTCTGACACTATCTATGAGAGGTAGTTATGAGGAAAGAGGGAATCAATGAATTTTAAAACCAAAACAAAAAACACCTCTTTGAACTGTAAGGACCAATTAGAAATTTAAGGCTTAACCAAGATGAAACCACATTTAGTTTTTGGGGGAAATGCTGCTAATAATGCTCCGTAATTGGGAATTTACCTACTATACCAAAATATAAATATTCCCCAGATAAAATTACTGGTATTTTGTAGTTCTCATTCAAAGTGAAGGTCATTCCAGTATATGCTCTTAGAAGAGTCACAGTGAGTCAGCATACCAGGGGCAGATCTGTTATATCTACTCCAGGACACTGATTTCTGTTTGTTCTGAAATTCGCGGAAGAATATTCATTCTCACACGAAAGACAGAAAATATGTTCTTTATTCCTTGAAGATGTCCCATGTTTCATTGGAAAATGTTTCATTTTATTATTGGAGGGCCTGGCTTCCTCACATGAGATAGTGACAGTTTACTTATGTGGGAGCTCACCTGGGAGCTCTGCTCTCAACAGAGATGGGAACAGGAACCAGGTGAGAGTCAAAGGAAAGGACAAGATTAAGAAGCAGACTTGAGAAGAGAAACAGGTAGGACAGCAAGAAGATGGGGTAGGATATGTTAATACAGTAAAACCTCCATAGTTGACCATCTCCTTAAGTTGACCTAGCTTTCATAGACTGGACATGCACCACATGTACGTATCAGTACAGAGGCCTATTGCTTGTGTTGATCACCTGCTCCGTATTTGGCCAGTCTTTTACAATCTTTTGGGTGTAACTTGCAGAGATCCTACTGTATATGGACTGGCCATCATCCTGTTTCTGTTCATGCAAACATCTCTCATCTTAAGGCTTCTCTGAAGTGGGATTTTTATTGGCTCAGCCAGTTCTTTCTGAATTTATATTAATGGCTGGAAACTTTGAATCTTAAAATTAAATATTCTAATGTTTCAACATAATTGTCTTAATATATATGGAATTGTACTATTGCATTTTTCACCTGTGGGTATTTGGCAAGTAATTCAGTCTTGTATTCCTTCGATGGGCAGGAATAGAGGAGTCTCTGTACCTGTCCAGCAAGTGGATCAATGTGTTGTCAAAGGGATTAATGCTCTGCCCCGTCACTCTCTGGACAGTGTTAGAGCCAAAAGGAGGTGAGCAGATGCCTGGTGGCCAGACCCCAAGGCCCTTCAGTATTTCCCTGGGCCCCATTTAATTTATAAAATCATTCTTCTCATTTCATTATAAGAAGTAATTATGGGCCGAGTCCTCCAAGTGGCCAGAAAGTATTAATTAGTGATGAGACTTGTTCACACATGAAATAGCCAATTGAACTAACATCATATATGAAACATTCCTAACGACCACCAAGACGTAACATAAAGTCAACTTCAGTTTTTGTGTGAGTTAAATTTTCCATTATGACTGTCCACATATACTATTTTTATGCATTTTTAAGAAGTCTTAATAAAAAAATTAACAATAAATTCAGCCATCAATTTGCATAGGTTAAAATGAATGCTGGTTTCATTTTGGAAAGATGAAGTTTTAAGTGCTGAAAACCTAGGGCTACTTTCTGGAAAGTAGGAGTGAGTGTAATTATTTGAGTGCTGGAACAATCCTAGCATGTTGGGGTTGTCTCTGTCCTCGTGACCCATTTAAAGGAAGGAAACCCATTGGAGCTAGGACTTAGCAGTTCTCCTCCCCAACCCTCAGAGCTAATAAATCTCTTGTGGATGGAGCAGCAAATGTGAACATTTTTCTCCAACTTTTTTGGGGGGAAATGTCCTTAGGATATGTGTTGGATTTTTTGTTTTACATTCAAACAAACTTGATAAACTTACTCCAAGCTAAGCAAAAACACACATGCATGTTGGAAAGCTTCTTTTTGCCCAACTCTGAAAATGGCAGCATAGGCAATCTCATAGGCCCTAGAATTGGTAGATGAGCAGAAAATATACCACTTTTACTTGTAGTTAAGAATCAGTGAAGAATCTTTCAGTAATTGATGAGATTAGCCATCTATGGAAGGAACCTATTTTAAAGTGTAACTCAAGGTAATATTTGGGTGGAAGGTGATGAAAATATGTTTTGTTTTGATTGTGGTGCTAACTACTCAACTTTGTATTTGTCAAAAATCATAGAACTAAAAGAATGAATTTTACTGAGTGTAAATGAAAAATTAGTTTTAAAAAATATGAGAAATATACCCCCAAATGCTATTCAGAACATCACTATGAAAAGAGTAATTGAGGGTGTTTGGGAAATCTCCAGCAACAGTCAAGGTGAACAATCCCATCCTCTAATCAATTCATATTTAGGGAACATCCCCAATAATATGCATATGGCGTATAAAGATGGGGAACTTTGTTATATGCATTTAGTGGTATTAATTCCTGCACTATCTCTAGGGAAGATTTTAAATATGGCAGATACCAGAATTTTTTTTTTTTTTTTTTTTTTTTTGCTTGTATTCTATTCAGCAAGAATATTGTGGGTCAGGGAAAGTACATTAAGTCACCCTGCAAGGTAAACTTTGGCCCTGACTGCATGTTCAATAAACCATCTTCTGTAATTGCTCCAACATTCTTTGAAATGTAAAATAGTCTGCCATCAGTGGACAACATCAGTCTGGTCATTAGAAAATATACTCCTACCTCTTGTAAATAAATAAATTGGCATTGATATTCAGGTCCAAACATCACTCTTAAGCATCATTTCCCCCAATTTCTCTGACAAAACGGGACTCATGCTTAATCTCCTCCCTAAAAGGCCCAGTCCTGAGTCATCGCGGCCCCACCAAGTGCTGCTCACCCATATAGCCAGCTTCTTTCTTTGACACATTTCATTGGATATAACAGCCAAATTCCAGCAAGTCTCTGCAGAGCAGAAGGTGGAGAGAACCTCCCCTCGTGGAGTCTTTATGGAGCCTGAGAGGTGAAACCATCCTTTCCATAAGAGCTGAAAGCAAACTCTGCACTTCTCTGAAATCTATCATAATTGCTTTATGCTCCACTCATTGGTGGGTTCTGTGCTCCCTGCCACCTTTCTGCATAGTGGATGCTTTATATTTCCAGTATAATCGGATCAGAACTTTAGAAGCTTGCCTGGTGCCTTATATATGGCTGAGAGCCAATGACTACTTGGGAAGATACTTAACCAATAACTCTACTTTCAAGCTTGCTATTGCTCCCTGATTCCGAGGAAATTTGGGGTGTTACCTAAAGGCAGGAATAGCTGGTGATTGTCCTGTCCCAGTTTAGCCCATGCCAACCTCACATAAATTATCTGCCAAGACCATCTCCAGTGAGGAAGGTGGGTTAGTCAGGGCGTGGCAGTGATTGGGACAGTTCCCCTTAGAAGGCTCATCCCTGCTTCCTCCCCACTCAAGCTCCTGGGCCAGTGTCTGCTCTGTTTTTTTGACATGAAAGATGTAATGTCCTTTTCCACTGAAATAATATAAATGAATGTGGGACAACTCTGGAAATGCCCAAGGTGACCATAGTTAAATGCCACCAAGCCTCGGAGAGAGTGTGTCACCACAGACTAGAACATGCCCACTTTCCAGCAAACAGTGTCCTGGGAGGACAGGCGGCTGCGATTCCTTACCTACTCAGCAGCTTCAGGTTCCCGCTCCTCAATGCAATGCCATTCACTCCTCATGCAATGCCATTCACTCTTCATGCAATGCCCATTCTGGTGGGACCCCAACCTCTCTTTGTTTTACATGGACAGAATTCCTGCTGGATTTCTACTTTGGATGAGTGATCGCTCTTCATGTGGAGATCTTTTCTCCTCCCTTAAATTTTTAGTTCAAGGTCTTCTTATTCAACTGCTTCATTGTTGATTTTTTCCTATTGATTCTGCTTACTAAAATCATTCTTATAAAATACAAATACTAATAAAACATGCATCCTATCTCCTCGTGTCCATGTTCTGATAGCCTACTCTGGAAGGAAATACAAGAATCTGGTAATATCAGCTGTCTCTGGGGAAGGGGACTGTGAAGGAGAGGAGGAAGGCTTGGGAGTTACTGACTAAATGGGGGCCATTCCCACCATCCCCCATAGGAAGAGGCCTATAGTTGTGCAGTGTCCTGGGTGGAAAAAAGAAAGGTGCATACTTTTCAGCTTGCACTTTTATACTCTGCAAATGACTTAGCTATTCAAATGCTCAAAACAGCATGGTACTGGCACAAAAGTTGAGTCCTTTATATAGAGAGAGTGTGATGACTGGGCAGGCAGAGGTGATGTGGTTACAATTCTCAAACTAAGATAGAAAGGTAGAGGATGCAGGTTAGTTTACACCTGATGAGCCCCTGGTTCCGTTCATCAAGGCCCTTTTGTTTCCTCAGCCCCCTCTTTGAAGCCAAATCCTGGCCCCAAGCTCTCTATGGCTTGGTGTTAATGACCTTCTTCCTGCACCCACACCCAATCCATTTAATTTCTGAGTCTGCTCTTGTGCTGGTTAATTTTAGGTGCCCACTTGTCTGGGCTGAGGGATACCCAGAGAGCTGGTCAAATGTTATTTCTGGGTGTGTCTGCAAGGGTGTTTCTGGAAAAGTGTGGCATTTGAGTTAATGGAGGGAGGAAGACCCCCTTTTACCAGTGTGGGTGGACATCATGTAATCAGTTGAGGATCTGGGATAGGAAACTGTAAGTGTGGGCTTGGTGCCCATAGCTCAGTGGTTACAGCACCAGCCACATACACTGAGGCTGGTGGGTTCAAATCCGGCCTGGGCCAGCTAAACAACAATGACAACTGCAAAATGAAATAGCCGGGCTTTGTGGCGGGCACCTATAGTCCCAGACACTTGGGAGGCTGAGGCAAGAGAATTGCTTAAGCCCAAGATTTGGAGGTTGCTGAGCTGTGACACCATAGCACTCTACCCAGGATGACATAAAAAGGAAGAAAGAAAGAAGGAAGGAAGGAAGGAAGGAAGGAAGGAAGGAAGGAAGGAGAGAGAGAGAAAAAAAAGAAAGAAAGAAACAGTGAGAACAAAGACAAAATTTTGCTCTCTTTTCTGAAGTTGAGACTTCCATGTTCTGCCTTTGAACATCAGAACTGCAGGATCTCACTCAGGTCTTCAGACTCTGGGACTTATACCACTGGCCCTTCAAATTCTCAGGTCTTCGGCCTCAGCCCCCAACACCATTGCCTTCCCTGGTTCTTAAGCCCTTGGACTCAGCCTGAGGTAATACCACCAGCTTCCTGGATGCTCCAACTTGTAAATGGGCTGCCTTGGGACTTTTCAGCCTTCAAAACCACTTCAGCCAATTCCTACAGTAAATCTCTTTCTACTGCATTCTATCTATCTATCTATCTATCTATCTATCTATCTATCTATCTATCTATCTATCTATCTATCTATCCATCCATCCATCCATCCATCCAGTCTATCTATCTATCTATCCATCTATCTATCTATCTATAGATCTATCTACCTATCTATCATCTACCTCATCTATCTATGTATCTACCTATCTCTCTATCAATCTATCTATCCATCCATCCATCTCATCTATCTATGTATCTACTTATCTACACATCCATCCTTCCATCCATCCTAGTTATTAAATATCTAGTCTACCTATCATACATCTATCTATCTATCTATCTATCCATCCATCCATCCATCTATTCATCCATCCATCTATCCATCCATCTACCTATCTCTCCATGTATCTATTTATTCTCTCTCTCTCTCTATCCATCCATCCATCCATCCATGTATCTATGTATGTATATATCTACCTATCTATCTATGTATCTATCATCTGTTCTTTTGACCTTTCTATTAATATCAATCATATATGTCATGTATCTACATATCTATCATGTCTGTGTATTCATGTATCTATCCATCTTGTCCATCTACCTACTATCTAATCTATCAATCATTTATCAATTCTAATCCATCTATTCTATTTACTGTCTGTTGATCATGTATCTAAACATCTATTATATATGAATATGAATGGATGGACAGATGGATGGATGGATGGATACATAGGTACAAGAAACAGGGGTAGATACAATAAACATATAGATAGATGATAGATGATAGATGACAAGAGGATCGAATCCTCCCAACAGCAGGTGTTGATCAGTGACATTGATCTTTCCATCAAATCTTCCCAATGAGTGGCAGTCTCAAATGTCTCCCGCAGAACATACATACATACTACTTACGTATACTGTGTACACTAAGTTAGATTACATATGTAGATACTATCTATAGATGGATGATAGGTAGACTAGATAGATAGCTAGGATGGATGGAAGGAAGGAAGAACAGATAGATAGATAGACTAGATAGACTAGATAGATAGATAGATAGATAGACAGAAGATATAGATGGATAGATGGATGGATAGAAGGATAGATAGATAGATAGATAGATGAGATGGATGGAAGGAAAGATAGATAGATAGATAGATAGATAGATAGATAGATAGATAGATAGATGAGATGGATAGATTGATTGATAGATAGCTAGGATGGATGGAAGGAAGGAGATATATATATATATTTATATATGGATGGATGGATGGATGGATGGATGGATGGATGGATGGATGAATAGGTAGGTAGATAGATAGATGGATAGATAGATAGATGATAGGTAGACTAGATAGATACCTAGGGTGGATGGAAGGAAGGATAGATAGATAGATAGATAGATAGATAGATAGATAGATAGATAGATAGATAGAT
>CAUYPK010010968.1:0-11597 GCA_963574355.1 Loris lydekkerianus
ATTTCGTGGGTGGGTTTACTTTTGTGGTGGAGGAGTATGTTGGTCTCTTTGGAGGATAGGTCTAAGAATGTCCTGGAGAGCTGGTTTAGTTGTGGCAAATTTCTTCAACATGTGAATGTTGTTGAAGTATTTAATTTCTCCGTCATAAATTAAGCTCAGTTTAGCTGGGTACAGGATCCTGGGTTGAAAGTTATTTTGTTTTAGGAGATTAAAAGTAGATGACCATCCTCTTCTAGCAGTTTACAGGTAAGGCCTTTTCAGTTTGCAGTCTCACTGGTGCTTGTACTCACGGTTGCTGGCGTGGTTAGGTTGATCAAGCACACGCAGCCAGTTGCCAGTTTTCCAATGTTTTTGTCCTTCTCCTGGGGTCCAGAAGTCCCTTGCTGGCTCCCTGTATCCTCAAAGGGATGATCATAGGCAGATCCCACCAGCCAGAGATGCCTGGAGTTTTGTCTCCCCAGATTCTATGTGCCCAATTACTGGGAAGCTGTTACTCGGCCGCCATCTTTAATCCAATCCCTTGACTGTTTTTTTTTCTGCTTCACTATTGTTGGTATATATAAAAGCTACTGATTTGTAAGTGTTGATTTTGTATCCTGAGATGCTGCTATGTTCCTTGATCACTTCTAAGAGTTTTGTGGTTGAGTCCTGGGGTTTTCCAGGTATAGGATTGTATCATTTGTGAAGAGTGAGAGTTTCCTCTTCTCTGACCCCATTTGAATACTTTTTATCCTCATCTTTGGCCTGATTGCAATGGATAAGTCTTCCATTACTATGTTGAATAGCAGTGGAGAAAATGGGAATCCTTGTCTAGTGCAGGAGGAAAGGGGACTGAAGACCCCAATCTTGGCAGAGGAAAGCACTCTCAGAAACAGAGAAAATTTAAAAAGTAAGCTGAGTTGGAACAAATAAAATTCAGCTATTTTACTTTTAAGCTAGCAATTGATAGCAAGATTTATGCCTTTCTGAAATTATAACCTGTTGGGGATACAGCTTAAAAACACCAATGCTGTGTCTGTTAGCACTTTGGGGAAAAATGGCCAGAGAAGAAAATATGACAAAGACCTAAAAAGATACATTAATCAGGTCACTTCCTGCCTAGTAAATAGGCAAATCTGATACCCATTGTGGAGATTTGCATTTGTGTTGGGCAGAGATCAAAGGTGTAGCTTGAGCCCTGATATATGGGCAAAAAAAAAAATTATATCCCTTATTGCAGAGGAAGATCCTCTCTGGTGGTGATGGAAGAAAAATTTCTCCCTCCAACTGATTTCTCAGAGAAGATTAACACCAGTGGTGTTTTACTCTAAAGGGCATTAGTGGGGTTTAACACCTACCTAGAAATCTACAGGTGTGATCTCATGCGGGATGCTCTCTCATTACAAGGCTCAGATTTCCAATTACTGAAGGTTACTTAAACCCGTTAATAATAACACTAGAAACAGATATGCTCACTCAGAGAAACTGCTGGCATCTTTGTTCCCTCCCGCATCTTACCCTCTGAGCAAATTGATCTCAATAAAAGCAGAGTGGAACAAACCCTTTGGGCCACAGCTTGAATCACACAAATGAGCAGTGGACTCCCAATTTTCCACCTTTAATTCTATTCTGTGTCTCTGGTCTCTTTCTTTATTGTTGTTTCTAACTTTATATTTCTTCTGTCAGTCTCAGCCAGTTCCATAGGTCTTAGCCGACCCTGTCCCTGGGGCAGGACTCTGACAGTCTAGTTCCAGATCTGAGTGGAAATGTTTGCAATTTTACTCCATTCAGTATAATGTTGGCTGTGGGTTTGCTGTATATAGCCTTTATCAGTTTTACAAATGACCCTTCTAAGCATATTTTCCTGAGTGTTCTGATCATGAAAAGATGCTGGATATTATCAATAGCTTTTTCTGTATCAATTGAGAGAATCATATGGTCTTTGTTTTTTATTTTGTTTATGTGATGAATTATATTTGTGTATTTATGTATGTTGAACCAACCTTGTAACCCTGGGATAAAACCAACTTGATCATGGTGCATTATTTTTTTGATGTGTTGTTGAATTCTGTTTGCTAGGATCTTATTGAATATTTTTGCATCTGTGTTCATTAAAGATATTGGTGTATATTTATCTTTCTTTGTTGGGTCTTTTCCTGATTTGGGGATCAGGGTAATACTTGCTTCATAGAATATTTTGGGGGTGTTTCTTCTTTTTCTATGTTTTGGAATAGGTTATATAATATATGTACTAGGTCCTCTTGAAGGTTTGGTAGAATTCTGATGTGAAGCCATCTGTTCCCAGACTTTTCTTTTTTGGGATATTTTGTATTGTTGATGCTATTCCAGTGCTCAGTATAGGTCTATTCAGTGTTTCTAATTCTTTCTAGCTTAGTCTAAGAAGGTGGCATGTTTTTAGATATTGGTCCATTTCCAGTAGAGTTTTATATTTCTGGGAGTAGAGTTTTTTGTAATAATCATTGAGTATTTTTTGGATTTCTGAGGTGTCTGTTGTTATTTCTCCTTTATCATTTCTGAATGATGATAATAGATATTTTACTTTTCTGTTTCTGGTTAGATTAGCCAAAGGTTTGCCAATTTTATTAATCTTTTCAAAAAACCAACATTTGTTTTGTTGATCTTCTGAATGATTCTTTTGTTTTCAATTTCATTTAATTCTGCCCTAATTTTGGTCATTTCTTTGCTTTTTCTGGGTTTGGGGTTGGAGTTTTCTCTTATTTCCAGTTGCTTGAGATGTTCCATTAAGTTGGTCACTTCTCTTTCTGTTTTCTTGATGAAGGCTTCCAATACTATAAATTTTCCTGTTAGGTCTGCCTTTGCAGTATCCAACAGGTTTTGATAGTTTCTGTCTTCATTATCATTTTCTTCCAAAAAATTTGTTGATTTAATTCTTAATCTCATCCTTGACTGAGCTATCATTCAGTAAAACGTTATTTAGTTTCTATGACTTTGAGTATGAAGATTCTTGTTGCTGTTGAGTTCAACATTTATTCTGTCACAGTCCAAGAAGAAACAAGGAATAATATCTATTCTTTTAAATTTGCTGAAGTTAGACTTGTGTCTTAGATATGATCAATTTCAAGAATGATGGATCCATTAATGAGAAGAATGTGTATTCAGTTTTATTAGGATGAAATTTTTTGTAGATGTCTGTTAAGCTCATTTGTTGTAAGGTGGGGTTTAAGTCCAATATTTATTTGTTTAGTTTAGTTTTTTCTTGTAGGATCTATCCAATACTGCCAAACGGGTGTTAAAATCTACAACTACTATAGTGCAAGAAGATTGCAAATTGTAGATACCCATTAGCATTTCCTTTATAAATTGAAGAGCTGTCTGGTAGAGGGCATAAATGTTAATAATTGAGATCTCTTCATGTTGAATGTTTCACTTGATGAATATGAAGTGACAGTCCTTATCTTTCCTTACTTTTTTTTTAAGCCTATTTTATCTGTGAATAAAACTACAACCCCTGCCTCTTATTGATTTCTATTTGACTGAATTATGGATGTCCATCCCTTTACCTTAGGTCTATTTTTATCCTTTAAGGTAAGATTAGTCTCTTGTATGAAAGAGAAATCTGGTCTGAGTTTATGTATCCAGTGAGTCCACTAGTGCCTCTTTAGAGGACAATTTAAGCCATTCACATTAATTGAGAGAATCGATAAGCATGGTAATATTTTGGGTGCCATGTTTTTCAAATGTCCAGTGGATATTTTTAATCCTTTCCCTACTGTGGAAAGTAGGTTTTGTTCAAAATTTTCTAGGTGGATTTACTTTGGCTGTGGAAAACTTGGCTGATCATTATGAAGGTTGGGTATGGGAATATCCTGGAGAGCTGGTTTAGGTATAGAAAATTTCTTCAACATGTGTATAACAATAAAGTATTTGATTTCTCCATCACAAATGAAACTCAGCTTAACTAGATATAGGATCCTGGGCTGAAAGTTATTTTGTTTTAGGAGATTTAAGATCAATAATCATTCACTTCTGGTTTGAAAGGTTTGGGGTGAGAGATCTGCAGTTATTCTAATATTTCTGTCTTTGTAGGTAAAGCTTTTCTTACATCTGTTTGCTTGCAGAATTTTCTCCATATTAACTTTGGAAAAGTTAATTACAATGTGTCTAGGAAGTATTTTATTTGGTTTCAGTTGTTCTGAGGCTCTGAATCTGTCTACAATCAGAATTTCAGTATCCCTTGAAATGCTTGGGAAATTCTCCTAAATAATATCCTGGAGTACAGCCTCTATGCCTTTAGGACCATCCTCTTCTCCTTCAGGAATTACTATAAGATGAATGTTTGCTCTTTTGGAGTGGTCCCACAACTCTCTCAGGAAATGACTGGTTTTTGCTTTCCATCTATCTGACTTGTTGAGCATTTAGAAACATTTAAAAGCTTTGTCTTCAATTTCAGAGATCCTTTCTTCTGCCTGCTTCACTCTATTACTGAGAGAGTCTGCTGTCATTTTGGAGCTCCCCTAAATATTTTTTTTTCTTTTCCTTGAGCTCTGCTACCTCCTTTCTCATTGTGTTCATATCCTTGGTAATTTTTTCTTTGAATTCAATAATGTATTGAGACAACTTTTTCACAAGTGTTTGGATTTCAATTTCCATCCTTTCCTTCAGTTTATTCATCTTATTTGGCATCCATATTATAAATTGTATTTCTGACTTTTCAGCAATTTTTATATTAATGGCTTCTTCTGATGTATCATCTTTGCTACTCCTTGTAGTAGTTGATCAACTCTGATTATTCATGTTAACAGTTCTTCTGGTTCTGACCCTTGATTGTTTTCTGCAGTTTGGGTATTAAAACTGGTACTGTGTGATTGGATTGGGGTTCCAGGAATTGTAGTTAATTAGCCCTTTGCCAGAGAGCTGGGACTAGTGATTTTGGCTTTTCCCTTACAGCTTTGCAAAGGTTCCCTTTCAAACCTGCATCTAGGGACTCTGAGAACCTAATTGATGTGATAAGGCTAGCTGGCTTTGTCTTGTACTCAGCTAGGCTCTATTCAATCCTATTGAGTTGCAAAATTAGGCTGAAATCTCAGCTGGAAGGAGATACAGCATCTGAGATCCTCTGACACCCCCTAGTGACATCTGCAAGAGGAGAATCAGTTCCTTCACTTTAACACAACCACGGCTCAACCTTGGAGGATCCCCAGGTGGACATCCTGGGTCAAGAATTCTAAACCAATTATCCCAGGCAGCACTATCACCACTCAACTGCGAGAGTTCAAACAGTGCCCACAAACAATGGTAGGGATCCATAGGCAGCTCGGACCCAGAACCTAAGAGTCTAAAGTTTGGCTCCCTCTGGTGTTCAAGTGGGTCAGGAAGACCTGCCCAGCCAAAGTCAGGCTGGGTGGGGCATAGGTGCCTCCTTCTCTGCCTTATGCGGCAGCCTTGCCACACCACTGGTAATCCCACAGGGCTGTGGTCCAGCTCCATTCAGTGGGCAAAAGCAGAAGGGGTATGGGTCTGCCAGAGACGAGGGGGAGTCAGTGCCTCCTCTCACTATATGCGGGCACAAGAGCAACACTGTGGATCTCAACCCAATTCCCTCCTGTCCTCTACGGCCTCTGGGGAGAGCACAGCCACGTCAATCTCTGGGTGTGTTCACTGCCATCTCTGTGTGGGTACCACCACAACGTTTACTCTGTTAGAGTTTGTGTCTCTGTCCCAGCTGCACTCTACTGCAGCTGGGTACTGCCACCAGGTGTATTTTGTGCTCACAGAGGCTGTGTTGCTGTCCCAGCCCCACCCCACTGTGGACAGGTACCACCACAGTGAAGTTCTGTCCCAATTGCACCCGCTGTGGGTGGCTATCCATGCAGTGACCCCCTTGCTCACTCAGTCTTCATCACTGTCACAGCTGTGCTTTATCAGTGGCCCCCAAGTTTGAGGACCAACTCCATATGGTGGTCAAGAGAAAAAGGAAGTTTTCCTCCAAAGTCTAACTCAAGGTGTGAGCCCTGACACCACCGTAGCTGCTGCACTCTGATTCAGGCTATAGATTCAATGTAATCACCATTAAAATAGCAATGCCATTTTTAACAGAAATTTTTAAAAAGTGATAAAATGTTTTCAGAGCCACAGCAGATCCTGAATAGCAAAAGCAATCCTGAACAAAAAGAACAAAATAAGAGGAATCAAATTACCTGACTTCACGTTATACTACAGATCTATAGTAAAATGCAGCAGGGTACTGGCATAAAAACAGACACATATGCCAATGGATTAGAATAGGGAACCCAGAAACAAATCCACACTTCTTTAGTGAAATTAATTTTGACTAATGGGTTAAAAACATTGGGGAAAAGCTAGTCTTTTCAATAAATGGCACTCAGACACCTGGATATTTATATGCATAAGAATAAAACGAAACTTTTCTTTCTTTTTACATACAAAATTAAGTGAAAATGGATTAAATGCTTAAATATAAGACCTGAAACTATGAAACACTAAAGTAAAACTTTGGAAACAAAGATCCCTGGCAAGATGGCTGATTAGAGACAGCTTTCAGCAGAGGCTAAGGGCCAGAAGGAGAAAAATTACACTGAAGTGAACTCAGAGCAGTTGAAGTTGAGGGGTTGAAACAAGAATAAGAAATCAAGGCTTTAAGTATCCCCACAGAGATGAACAAAGATGTGAAAGAGAAATGAAGCAAACAGAGAACATCTATGTATCCAAGGGACTGATAGATCTCAGTACCGAAGAAAGGGGTAAGGGGGTCCTGCCCACTCCCAGAAGCTTTTCACAGGCTTGCCACATAGAGAAGTTAATAAGCATGAGATTTCTCACCCCATAGAAGACAGTCACAAAACCCCAGTTTTCCTGCACCTAGAAATTTTCACCTGCTGGGTTCCCATCCTAACTGATATAAAAGTGAACAAACTTTGTCTCTGCAAGCTTGTGCCCACAGCCCAGCCCCGAACTTTCTTTGGTTGTCTGACAGTCTGCTCCCTGCAAAGGTAAGCCTTTTAGCTCTCTGCCATTTGGAGTGCAAGCCTCTCAAGCCCCAGCAGTTTGGAGGGTCTTCCCCAACTCAATAGGCACCATAAAGGTGACAGAATTCTGGCCAGATCCATTGGGTAATCAAAGATCATAGAGGCCAGTTTCTCCCACACCACAACCAGCCATATCCTTAACTGTATACAGGGAAAGGGAGGCAGGTTCTTCCCTCCTTACATGTCTGGCAGAGTCTCTGAGGTTCCTACACATCTGTGTTTGGTGAACCAATTGTGTTCCACCCTTCATTGAGAGACAAAACTATGGCTTGATTGTACTGGTTTTGACAAGGTACAGTCCTTCATAGGTCTTTCTTCTGCTAGGAGTGGCCTTTCCCCTGCCCTCTGGAGTGGCTCTGCCCAGCGTCTGTACCTGGAAGATCTCTCCTAATATAATAGTTTGGCCAAGCTATACTAATGCCAACTTAGAAACAGACAGGCTTATACTAAGGCAAAGCTGCCATAGGAGGGTCAAGAATGAAATATCAGGTCTTGTTTCCCTCCTCCAGATGCCAGTGAGGATCACAGTTTATCCAGTCATTTGTGGGCAGGATTCCGGCATAAAACCCCAGTTCTTTCAATTTGTTTGCATGAGGGGTATTCGTTAAGAGGAGGCAAAGTTTGTTCACTTTTCTGTCACTTGAGATGGGGATCCAGCAGGTGGAAATTTCTGGGTTCAGGAAAATGGTTTGTCTCTCATGGGGTGAGAAATCCCATATTCACTGCTCTATGTGGAGATCCGGCAAAAAGCCCCTGGGAGTGGGGGCAGAAGGGAGCTGCAGTAGTTTAATCTTTTATAGCAGAGGCTTCAGAAAATTATGAGGCTCCTTTAAACTGAGTTAAGGGGGTTTGATACTAGGACAAGAGCATATCAGTAAGCTAACCACAAGTCACTCCTGAACTAAAACACTGTTGGTCTTCCCCCAAGTACTATAACGTCAAACTGGAAAAAACAAGGCCATCCCTCATATATTCTCACACTGCAGTTCTGAAAGGGAACTTCAGATGGCTAAGCATGGGAAAGGCCACAGATACATACTCTCACTCACTTTAACAGTGAGAAGGGAAGTTGCAGCACCACCAATATCCTGGTGCCTCAGAAATTGATTTCATCCTGCCAGTTTTAGTTTTAGTTGTCAAATAGGTCTCTGGCTTTCTGTCTAAATTTTCCCAATTATTATCTCTTAATAACTATTTAGGAACAACCTAATATTTCAGCAAAAAAACTATTAATATAAAAATAACCTAAAAATGCACATGGGCAGGAAACAGAAGAAACAAAGTTTGTTCACTTTTCTATGAAAAATCAGAGACAATCAACTCCCCCAAGAGAATACAAGGGAGATAGAATATAAAATACCATCCACAGAGAAATTGTTGAATGTCATAAATAGAATTCAGAATATGGGTGGCAGATAAAATGGATGGGATTAAGGAGAAAATAGAAAAATAAAACCAAAAAATAATACCAAAATTATCTCAAGAAATTAGTGAAAATGAAGATAAAGTCACCAAGGATGTGGACACAATTAGGAAAAATAATAGCAGAGATAAAGCAGTTGAAATAGGTATTCGAGGAGCTTCAAAATAAGGTACAGAACCTACATACAAAGTAGAACATGGCAAAGAATGAATTTCAAAAATTACAGACAAGACTTTTGAACTAACCCAATCATTTATAGAGGCAGAAAAAAAAAAAAATGAAAGAAAAGCAGAATATGCTCTGAGAGAGTTACGGAATTACTCTATAAGACCAAACATTCAAATTATAGGGATTCCTGAAGGGGGAGAGGATGGCTCTAAAAGCACTGAAGCTCTACTTCAAGACATAATGGTGGAGAATAGACTAAGCATTGTGAGAGGCACAAAAATTCTGATAGTAGATTGTTTCAAAACCCCAACACAACTCAATCCAAACAAAGCATCCCCACGACACATTGTTATTAACTTTGCCAAAGTCAATATGAAAGAGAAGATCCTGCAAGCAGCCAGGTATAAAAATGTCTTACCAAGGCATGGGAAAATATTAAATGACTGTAGACCTTTCAGTTGAAGAAGAGTGAGGTCATCAGGCCTTAACTTTTTAAAACAAAACAATTTTCATCCCTGGATTCTGTATTTTGCTAAACAGAGTTTCATATGCAATGTAGAAATCAAATATTTTACTGACATGAAAAAGTTGAGGAATCTTTCCACAAGTAGACTGGGTCTACAGAAAGCATTCAGAGCCATTCTTCATACTGAGCAGCAAGACAGTCCATCACTAAAGTAAACATATACAGAAATTAAAGAACAAAACCTAACTTCCACAATGGTGCAAGGGAAAAAAGTCAGTAATGCTATTCACAATTTAAGATGGAGAAAACTACACCATATCTACATATTCTCTGAATAAATGTGAGTGGCTTGAATTCCACACTGAAGAGCTACAGGCTGGCTAACTAGATACAAAAGTTTAACCCCAATATCTGCTGCAGCCACAAAATAAACATGATCTCTAAGGATAAAACAAGACTCCAGGTAAATGGATGGGAAAAAAAGTTCCATGCAAATGAAAATCAGAAACAAAGTTAGAGATTTTTTTAAATAATAGTAGAAATCTTATTTTAATATAAAATTGTATTTAAACCAAAAAAAAAAAAAAAAAAAAAAAAGACAAAGATGGATCTGGTCAAGAGAAACATAAAATATGGAGAGATTTCAATTGTTAACATTTTTGCACCCAATCTAAATGCTCCTAGATACATACAACACACCCTAAATGGTCCAAACAATAAGATTTTTTTCCACCTCCATAGTAGTTGGAGATTTCAACACCCCTCTGACTGTACTGGAAAGACTGTCATAGCATAAACTAAACAAAGAATTAATGGACATAAACAAGACCCTAGGAAAAAAGGGCTTAACGTACCTATACAGAACATTTCATCCTAACAAAACTGAGTACATATTCTTCTCTTAAGCCTATGTATCATCCTTCGAAATTGATCATATGTTCACAAATCTAACCTCAACAAATTTAAAATAATAGAAATTATTTCTTATATCTTCTTGGATATCCTCAAATCAAAGTAGAACTCAACACCAACAGAAATCTACATATCCACATAAAGTCATGGAAACTAAACAACCTTATGCTGAATGAAAGCTGTGTGAAGGATCAGATTAAGAAGAAAATTATTAGATTTTGTGAGCAAAATAATCATGCAAAAGCTATCAAAACCTGTGGGATCCTGAAAAGGCAGGCATAAGAAGTAAATTTATAGCATATGATACCTTCATTCAGAAAACAGAAAGAGAGCAAGTCAACACCCCAGTGGACTCTATTAAGCAACTGGAAAAGAATGAACAACACAACTATAAACCTATCACAAACAAAGAAATAATCAATATCAAAACAGAATTAAATGAAATCGAATAGACAAGAATTATTCACAAGATCAGTAAAACACAAAGTTGATTCTTCGAAAAGATTAATAAAATTGATAAACCATTGGGCAGACTGAAAAAATTAGACAGTAAAATTTCTAATGACTTTAAGCAGAAAAAAAAGGAGAAATAAAAAACAGACACCACAGAAATACAAAAGATCCTCACCAATGACTACAAAAAACCTCTATGCAAACAAATTTGAAAGTATAGGGGAAATTGATTAATACCTGGGAACACACCACTTTCTTAAACTCTACTGAAAAGAATCAGAAATTTTTAACAGAATTAGATCAAGCACTGAAAATGAATCAACCATACAATATCTCCCCAAAATTAAAAGCCCTTGACAAAATGGTTTCATATGAGAATTCTATTAGACCTTCAAAGAGGAGAAAGTACTTATATTGCATAATCTATTCCAAAATAGCAAGGAGGAAGGAATCCTCCCCCAAATGTTCTATGGAGCAAATATCACACTGATTTCAAAAACAGAAAAGGACCCAACAAGAAGGAAAACTATAGGTTAATATCATTAATGACTATCAATGACAACCTATACTCTAAAATCCTAGCAAACAGAATACAGCTTCACTTTAAAAAATCATGATAAAGATGATTTTATACAAGGGATGCAAGACTGGTTCAGTATATGTAAATCCATAAATGTAATTAATTAACCACATAAATGAAATTTAAAAAAGACCAGAAGATTCTCTCAAGTGATGCAGAAAATATAACTGACATAACCCGGCATCCATTTATACCAAGAACACTTAAGAAAATAAGCCCAGATATAGAATCATATCATCTGCAAAGAGCGAAAGTTTGATCTCTTCTGACCCTATATGGATACCCTTGATCGCCTTTTCTTCCCTAATTGCAATGGCTAAAACTTCCATTACAATGTTAAAGAGCAATGGAGACAATGGGCAGCCTTGTCTGGTTTCTGATCTGAGTGGAAATGATTTAAATTTAACTCCATTCAATATGATATTGGCTGTGGGTTTGCTGTAGATGACCTCTACCAGTTTAAGAAATGTCGCTTCTATTCCAACTTTCTTAAGTGTTCTGATCATGAAGGGATGTTGGATATTATCAAAAACTTTTTCTGCATCAATTGAGAGAATCATATGGTCTTTGTTTTTTTAATTTGTTTAT
>CAUYPK010010970.1:0-15352 GCA_963574355.1 Loris lydekkerianus
TTCCTGGCAATTTCACAGTTATTGTGTTGAGACATTTACATTCTACATTTACTAAGTTTCACATATACCATTGTAAGATACATTTGTGGTGTTCTTAAGTTTTATTGGAGAAACTGCAGTTATTTGTATTATATTGGTGATGAGTGCTAAGGATGAAATAGAGAAATAAACATCAGATGAGCAAATACAAACATGTATCAGGGAGGGTGTGTGGTCTTTCTGTGCTTATTTAGGCTGTGAGTAACGTGGGCTTGGGATATTATCTGAGGATCTAAAATCTATCATCTTTACTTACTTTCTCTGCTAACCTCATTGATTGAGGGAAATGAATAATAGCCTAATTCCTGGGGGAAATATTATTATTATTATAATTTTTTATCTTTCAGTGGGAAGAAATTTGGCCTGTGAATTACCCCGTGTAAATTGTGTACAGTATTGGAGACACAACAGGCCCAATTTAATATAAATAGACAAAAGCAACATATTAATATCTCATATGAGTATCAGACTTTACCATGTACCCTGAAGTTTCACATCCATAATATTATTTGATTCTTGTAAGAGCTCTGAGATGTAGGCATGGTGGATATAATTCTTCCTTGATGTAGGGTGAAAATGGGGTACAGAAGGTATTATTACTGTAGAAGTAAAATACTGATAACCCTAAACAAAATGGAAGGATGAAGTAGGAAAGCAAACTGTGGCAGCAGTGACTGGTGATCATATTCAGGAAGGAAGAGACAGGAAGAAATAACTTCCTGTTTATTTCTACAGACCAGTAAGTTTTCAAGACTCTTCATTATGCACTCTGATAGGTAAAGCATTTTCACTATGTACCTCTGTATTTCAACTTTAAACACCAATTATACAAAATGTTTTCTCAATTTATATAGTAAGTTTCCATCTTTTCCTATATCAATCAGTTACTTGTTCTCACAAACTAATGAGAAAATGCTGCCTTTTTGTGTGGCCCAGAATCCACTGAAATTGTAAAGATTTTGAAATCATGTTAAAATATTCTCTTTCCAGGTTTTTAAAGGGGGAATATATGACAAATTTTAAATACACATTTAAAGTCTTTGGAATCAAAGTGACATGACTAAAAGTTTTCACATATCAACTTCCAAAGCTTTCTTGCTGAAGTATGACTTTATTTAAAGCAACTACTTAATATTCTGTGTGGTTTTTTACTTTTTGTTTGTTTGTTTCAATTTCAAAATATGACAGGGGTAAACTGGTTTTGGTTTGAGTCAGGGCTGTAAATGTGGGTAGAAAGCAAGTGGATATCCCAGAGGATTTGCGGGGAAAGACCCCTGGCCTCACCCCCCACTGCTCGGCACACCTGCAGTGGTGAGGTGGGTTGGAATGTTCACCTGCACAGACATAAAACTAGTTTGGGAATATCTGAGTAAAAAGTAGCAGCTCAGTGGAAACATAATATCAGCAGAGTTAGAAGGGGATTAAAAATTATCCTTGAGTTGAGGCAATCTAACCTGAAGGCTGTAACCTCAACCATTCCTCTCCCATCCCCTAAGGCAACTTTATTACTTACACAGTTCTGCCCCAGAGAATTATTCTAGGATTTAGTACCTCCATTATGACCTTTTTCATAATCAAAAGACCACCCAGAAGATGGATTCATGAGACTGTTAACTCTTTACTTCATTCTGTAAATACACACCCTAAAATCTTCATAAAACCTCTTGAGAATTGGGTTCAGAGCAGCACCTATCTGCCTCTCTATAGGCTAATACGGGGTGTCTCTCCAGGTCTCAGCAGACTTTTTCACAGAAACTGTGTGTGTTGATATCTTGGTGCCATTTTTCTTTCCACCAGGGGACCTCAAGTAGTCAGGAAAGTCCCTGCTTAGGGAATTCTCAGTCTCCCGTGTTGCAGCTCCTTCCTGCCCCACAACACAACACGTAAGTGTGTCCATTAAGCAGATAGTGTTCATTATGCCTGTTAGGTTGGTTTTCACCCATCCCCTACTTACCCTCCTCTCTGCTTGATTTCCACTGAGTTTTACCTCCCTCTGTGCACATGTGTGCTCATCAGTTAGTTGCAATTTAACAGCTGGTACGGGTGCTATGTGTTTTTCCATTCTTTAGATATTTCACTTAAGATAGTGGTCTCCAGCTCCACCCAGATTGTTGCAAAGAGCATTAATTCAACCTTTTTATTACTGGGTAGTGCTCCATGGTACATATACCACATTGTCTTAATCCACTCAGGAATTGATGAGCAATGAAGTTGATTCCACATCTTTTCAATTGTGCTACAATAAATATTCAAGTACAACTCTCTTTTTGATAAAATGACTTCTTTTGTTTTGGGAAAATACCCAGTGGTGGGATTGCTGGATCAAGTGGTAGGTCTACTTTTGGTTGTTTGGGGAATCTCTACACTCTATTCCATAGAGGTTGTATTAATTTGTAGTCCCAGAGAAAGTGGGACTTTCTCTGCATGTACGCCAGCCATCTATTGTTTTTGGAGTTTTTAGTAAAAGCCATTCTAACTAGGGTAAGGTGTTATACAATCATTAGCTAAAATGTCAAGGCAAAATGTATACTTTGGGCAAAGTTTATTCTTAGTAATGGTGGATATGATATAGATCCCTTTTTTCAAATAATTTTGATAGATCAAAGTTTTAAAAACTACTTCTTAGATGGTTTGTTTGTTTGTTTGTTTTTACCTCAAAGCTGACAAAGAGCTTGTACTTAGAGTAGGAAAAGTGTCATCTCTGCTCTTATTTACTATTCACTTGTGCTCTCATATTGGTATTATAGGTACACTGATTTCTTTTTGGCAGAGATTTCTTTTTAAAGCTCATTCCTTTTTGTGAAGTTTAGTTTGGTAAACACAAACGACATAAACTGAAAATCCATTTTACTAGCCTTACACAGAATGAACTATGTTGCAATATATTGAAAACCAACACAGTAAGGGTGCTACTGTAACTTACTCTGTGTGGGGAGCTGGCCCTTCTCCTTGAGGTCACAAAATGCTGGAAATATGATATCTGGCACAGGGATGTGGTGTTGATCAATGTATTAGGTGAAATATAGTTTCTGTATTCTTCTTACATAAGAATAACTTTAAATAAAAGTTACGATGTTTTCTTATCTTGCTACCCTGTATCATCTTGTCTTGTCTTCCAGGATATGAGATAGCCTAGTTTTAGACCCGCCCGATGCTAACAGCTTGGCATGACCAATAGCAAATACACTGAGCTCCAAAGAGTTTGGTTGTTAATCTTCAGGTTTGTAAGGCTGTTTGGTAAGATATTACATTTTAGCTCTTAAGGACCCCGTGCTTCTGTTTTAGAAGTACCAAAATTACAATTAATTAGATGCATATGTGTTGTTTATTTAATGGTTAGCCACCCCTCCTCTAAAATTACCCCATTTTTACTCATAAATTAGTGTCTTGAGTCGAGAGACCAAAGCCCAGACCAATGATGTTCTTGACTCTAGATGGTATGAGGCTATTTTACATTTTTAGTTTAAATTTGCTCTTTTATTGAAGCTTTTTAAAAAGGAATTAAGGGAGGCTTGGCAAGTGGATAATTGTAGTGTAAAAAACTCTATAGGTGGGCTGGCCCTGAGCATGTACTTGGCATACTTTTGTACAAGGAATGTAGCTGATGCAGACCATGGCTGCTGCACTCTGAAGTTCAAGGCCCGGTTTGCACTGAGGCCACACCTCCTTTATGACATTCCCATCCAATGACTGAGTGCAGAAAGAAGACAAGTTTCTGGGAGACATTGAACTCTTTTGCTGGCCAAATTCTCAAAGGTTTTACCAAAGTTTTCTCTAGAATACATCCACCCAACTTTCTCTTAGTATCTTCACTCTGGAGTATGATGGTCTGATGGCTCTCCCAAGTCTTCTCTGCCCACCTCCTTATTTCTTTTCATTCAGGTGTTTCCCCTAATAAAAATCTTTGAATATTTAATCCCATCTGTGTGCTTGCATCTCAGAAGACCATGATTAAAACAGTATGATAATCAAAGTCTTTCTTTTCACACTGGTCTACTGCCCTTCATCAAATGTGTGTGCCTCTGCTATGGCCTTTTAGGATGGGATTGTTTCCCATGTGGCTTCATGGTCCTTTGTGTACGTAAACACCTTTTCTTTGTACTTGCCTAGGCACTCTACATCTGGAACTTGGATTTGCACTGGGACTGTACATGTGAAAACACAGGCTTCTGTGATTGCTGATGAGACCATGAAAGAAGACAATTTATCTTATACCATTGTGAGTGTGGAGGAGCGAGATGTGCACAGGCCCGTGCTAAATGCTGATAACACATTAGAGCTGGAAGATTAAAGAAATTGTATACTTAACTTTTCCATAAATTGTTACTAGTAAAGATGCTGTACTTTTTTGTAATGCTTTGCATTTTCACATTTATTGTTGTGAGTAGACATAGGCAGTTTTGTAAGAAGAATAGAGTAAGACAAATGTGCTTTGTGAGCAGCAAAATTACAAAACATTAGTGGTCAAAATGAGAATATATGGGGGAGCCAAGGGCACAGTTAACATGCTGGAAAAATACAGAGTACTTGGGGTTTGTGTGAATGACTTTGTTCTCTGAAATTAGAACTGTATGTATTAGCTTTCTAATTTATATTGATTACTGGCTTGCACTGGCTATTAGAAGTATCTGCTAAAGTTACATAAATTGCATTTGGCCACTAGGACCTTACTTAAAAATAAAACTATAGCATAGCAGATTTCAATTGTTTTGGGAAGGGCAAGGAACTTACTAAAGAAATAGCACAGAAAAACATGATCAAAAGAATTTTTAAAATGTAGGCAACCAGATTGCAAAAATGTCTATCATTTTCTGCCTTAAATTATGCAAGTAGCCTCTTTTAATGAGACTGGATTTTCTAAGTGACTCAAACTTTCCCACAATAAGTTTGCTGGCTTCTAATGTATCAGCTTTGTGTGTGCTCTGAATAATTTCCAATAAGTGGTGAAAACTTTTGCACTTTTTTTTTTTAACCTTTGCACTTTTTTTCAAGAGATAGCTAATCCCACAGCAGAAATGTTGGAAGAATATCCTCTTCAGGTCCAGAAGAAAAGGACTGGACTGTTTTCTATTTGAGAGTGATCTGAAGGAGCTGAGCTGTATTCTCATTGCAAGAGATATGTGTAGCCACACTCTCATTAATCACTTCTTAGATCTAGAAAGGAGCTCCTCTAACTGGTAAATATTGTGAAACTATAGAACCATATCATTATTGACACTTTTTTTTTTTGAGACAGAGCCTCAAGTTGTTGCCCTGGGTAGAGTGCAGTGCCATAATAGCTCATAGCAACCTCCAACTCCTGAGCTTAAGTGATTCTCTTGCCTCAGTCTCCCAAGCAGCTGGGACTATAGGTGCCTGCCACAATGCCCGGCTATTTTTTGGTTGCAGTTGTCATTGTTGTTTGGCAGACTTGGGCTGGATTTGAACCCGCCAGCTCTGGTGTATGTGGCTGGTGCCTTAGCCACTTGAGCTACAGGCGCTGAGCCATGATTGACACATTTTAATGAGCTCAAAATGTCGTGAAATGTTGGCACATAATAGGACGTGGTGATATCAAAGAAGAATGGACAGGTCCAGAATATAAAAAGCTAAGGTTGTTACAGGATGTGGTAATAGTAATTGTGAAGAACAGAGCTATTTTTTGTGTTTTTTATTGTTGTTTTTTTTTTTCCTGTTAACCTATAGTATTAATCTAGTCCCTTTAGGTAAATCTATGGCAATATTCTTGCAAACCTGAATGAATGGTGTGAAGCTACCAGGCTGTCTCGAAGATGATCAAGTCAATAGAATATGACCTTTATGAAAGGTCCCCTTGTTTCTTATTCCCATAAAGTCTCTGACAAATAGGTAAATTTGCAAGTGAAGGCAGCACTTTTTGTACCACTGTGGACTGTGAGAAACAGCGATTAGCTACTGGTGCCACGAGATTCAAGAGGACAGTTTTCCTTTGAGGTCTGCCAATAATCTGGAATTAATGGTTGTTTTTTTAGCTAGTAAAAGCTAAAGAGAAAGAAGAAAGAAAGAATAACGAAAAGGAAGAAAGAATAAAGGGAAAAAGGAAGGAAAGAAATGGGAAGAGAACACAGAAGAACTGAAATGAAAATAAAAGGAAAGGAGGGTAGGGGAAGGGAAATCACTTATTTCCTTTGGCCCTTATTTTCTTGCCTAGATTTTTTCAGAGATCTAAAAAAATCAAAATAAAAAACCAGAAAAACAGAAAAAATGTTTTTTTTTTACTTTTGTGAATAATTTTTAGTGTTTCTCATGATAAGAACCTATTCCATGAAGCTTTTTATCTATGAAATACCCATTATAAATGGAGACACTATTTTTGTTAGGCTTTTTGAAACATTGAGTATAACTTGGGAATGATCATCTCTAATAGTCTCAGAAACTCAAGATTAGAACCATTACTCATAACTTCTCCATTAATGAGGGAAGTAATCCTGTTAACTCTGGGACCATAGTGTAGGATTTATCCCCGTTCAAGGGTTTTCTGTGTGTGCTGGACTGTTGGCCATTGGTTCTTCTGGACTCTGTTGTTCACATAAACTTGCTGATTTGTTTTGTCCCAGGACCCAGCTGTTCCCCTTGTACCAGGGGGTCTAAGGCAGAACTTCTTACCTGCAGACTTTAATTCTGTGAAGCCCAAGTATATTCTCTTTAGTTTCTGGAAGGTCTCTTTGCATTCACTGTTAGAAAAATAGGAATCAAATTATTTAAAAGTTGGTAACTATGCTATTATATTTTAAGTAATCATTTTTGGTAAGTCATCAGAGGAAAAGGATGTTTGATTCTTAAATAGCATTTTAAAATTTTATAGTCTCTGATAAACATGACAACTTTTGATTTATGTAGTCTAACACTGTGTGTCTATAAAATTATTCACCATATTGACCATAAAGTCCCTTGTAAAATCAGTTTTGAGCTGTTAGATATGATTGTATTGTATCTTAAGTCCCCTAACCTAAAAGAGAAATATTCTAAAGTAATTTTATTTTGAAAAATTATGAACCTTCTTCTCACTAACAACTAATTTGATTTTCAAATGTTATTCCTTACAAAATAATTTGTTATGTATTGAAAATAATTCACACTTATAACTTTTTTTTCTGAGTAAGAGGAAGGAAGTCTTATTACCTTACTTAAGATAATGACATTTTTTATTTTTACCAACATTAGCACCAGAAAAGATAAGTTCTTTCATTATTGGTTCATTCATTCATTTATTCAATCAAAACTTGTTCAGAACCAGGCATTTGTCTACATCCTCAAGTCACTTCATTTTCTTCAACATCATTTTGTTATAACATTGAGAAAATAAAAATGGATTCCAAGCCAGATCCATGGTCTGTGGGGAGTTTGCATGTTATCCCCAAGTCTGTGTGGGTTTTCTTTAGGGATTCCAGTTTCTTCCCACATACCAAAGATGTGCAATTGGTGAATTGGTGTTTCTCAACAGTCCCAGGATGAGCGTAGGTGTGTTTGTGAGTGTGCCCTGCAAAGGAATGGCGTTCTGTCTGGGCTTGGTTCCCACCCTCATGCTGAGCTGCTGGGATAGGCTCTGGGCAATAGGCTCTCCAGTTCAAGTCCCTGAACTGGAAGAAGGGGGTAAATAATTGTTTTTATTAATCTTTCTTAAATATGTGTGTGTGTATATATATATATATATATCATTTATTTCTGTTTATTGTTAGAAGTTTGGGTATCTTTATTTAGAGGATGTGTAAGGTTTTTGTGCCCTGAAATATATGCAGGAACTTAGCCCTTGTTTCTTTCAGTTAGCCTGTGGTTAACATTGGGGTCACCATGCATCCTTTCACTTAAAGTTGCAGTTTCCAAAAGCTTATCAATGATGTAAAGTGAGGATTTACTGTGCTTTCAGATACTTTGATTTTTTTAATATTTAAAAATGTGTCTGATAAAAAAAACTTTAACTCTTTTAATAATATTAATGTTTCAGCAATTATCGCTGGAGTGCCAAGGAACCCTAGTCTGGAATATTTTAATGGAATATTTTAATAATGAGGTTGTGCAACTCAAACCCTCTTTTGAATATTTTGCACACATGAATTTCCAGCTCAGTGAGCCTTCTTGATGGTGATACAAATGCTTCAGGTTTATCTAACGTGCAATTCAATTGAGTTTTATTCATCTTTCTAGATGTAGTTCTAGAATAAAGCCAGATTTTTTGCTACAAAAATCATTTTGTTTAAAGTACTGAATAAAGTTTTACAGGTGAAAAGCTTTAGTGGAGATTCTTGAGTATATTAGTTGGCAGTTGGTTAGTGATCACAATTCTTTATAATTTTATAATGAAAAAATGGAAATTTGTATTACAAAAAACAACAAAATAAATAGACAAAATAGAACTTTGAGAAGAAAAGATATAAGAAAGCACAGTTGCCTGCTGTTAGATAAAATAAGTGTACCTGAACTCCACGTGCCTGCATGTGTGTATCATTTATACATTCATTTCACAGATACATGTTACCATAAATTTTGGCCTATGTCCTGATTACAATATGTATTAATTCATGGTAGAAATAATAAAGATTCTATTTGGTTCACAAAAAAATAAATGAATAAAATAAACTTCCTTAATTTTATCAAAAATTGCAATTTAGGAACACCCTCAGGCTTAGAATTGTAGCATTTTAGGATTTCAAGAGACCTTGGAGATGATCTGGTTTGGCCATTTTACATTTGAGAAAACCAAGGGACAGAGGTCTAATGTGATTCTTCCAATTATGTTGACACGGATCAAGGAGAATCTGGTTCTGATTCTTGTGACACACACCCCTGGTTTCAGATACAGATGAACAAGTTCTCTAGAGTTACCAGATAACTTTCTCCCATCTTCAAGTATATGAGGATGAGTATGAACACAAGCACTAAGTTAGAGTGACAGCCACTATTTATTGGGTGTTTTTTTTTTTCTTTCTTTCTTTCTTTTTTGCAGAGATACAAAAAACAGATTATTTTTATCTTTTTTTTTCTCTTTTTTTATGAAAAGGAAAAGGAAAAGAATATTGGGTGCCTTTTATACACTATCCACTTGACATATATTATTTATAATTCTGACAACTTTGTGAGGTGGTATTACATTTCTTATTTTACTAATGAAGAAATTAAAGCTCAGGGGCCAAATTACCTTTCTCATATCCACATAAAGAGTAAGTAGCTGAGCCAGGGTCTGGTCTGACTACTTCTGAAGGTCTCAGGGGAGGGAGTTTGGAGGAAGAAGAGGTAAGAACCTGTCTACAATGTATAAACCATCACTAGCTATCCAATAACAGAAAACTTGGAGGGGATTGAACTTCTGTTTGGAGATATATGTCAACATCAGATGCAAAGGTATTGACTTTTTAAAATTAGTCATGTCTAAATTTAGCACATGACATTTGTACTGTTTATTAAAGATATGTAAAAATCAAAGTATACATATATAGCTTTAGAATTTTCTGTTTGTTGATGAAAATTAAAAAGTATAGTTACAGAGTCTATTCACACTTCCAGCATCTCATTTGACACTTCATTTTATTTCTCTAATAAAATTTACTCTTTATGGACTTCTGTAGCAAGATGGCAACTGACTAACCGCTTCCTTGCAACTGGGCACAGTGAGTCTGGGAAGACAAGACTCCAGGCATCTGTTGTTGGTGGGATCTGCACATAAACATCCCTTTGAGGACACAGGGAGTCAGCAAGAGACTTCTGGACCCCATGAGGAAGACAAAAGCAGTGGATAACTGGGTATTGGTTGCATGTGTTCATTCAGTCTAATCCCACCAGCAGCTGTAAGTACAGCAGCAGTAAGATTGCAAAATGGAAAGGCCTTACCTGTGAGCTGTTTTGGTTTTTTCTGGACTTGGCACTCAGTTTAATTGCCTTGGGAGAGCTTAGGCAGGAGTGTGGAGGACTTTAGGCATTGTCTAGGGCCCCAGATTAAGCTGCTGAGCTGGATAGAGGTAATAGTATTTGACTGTAGGCCATGTGGAGCCATTGTGGGAGAAGTGCCCCAGCAAGTTCAGCCCTCAGGGTCCAGAGCAAGGATCAGGTGGGAGTGAGTAATCTAGTGACTCAGCAGCCTAAAGGCGGGGACTGAGATGCTTTACAGCTTTGGCCCTCAGGGACTGGTTTTGGCACACTGAATAAGTAGATAGGCACTTCAGGACTGATTCCAGAGACAAGCACTTTCCTAGGAAAGCTTCTGCTTAGCCAAGTTTAGCAGTTTAAATTGCCTTTTAAGTGGGTTGAGGAGAGATTTAGGCTCTCCACCCTGCAGGGTTTGAGAAATGAGCAGAGGCCTCCAGTTGTATCAGCATTATGATTAACATCTCATACCCCAGAAGAACACCTGTTGCCCAAACAATATTCAACAAGATACATATACTGCTTTGTTTTTGATTTTGTTTTTTGGGGGGCTGTTGTTATTGTTTTGTGTTTTAATTTCAACATTTTCCCCATAGATTTTTCTTTATTTTCCTTCTTCATTTTTCTAGTTTTAATATAATTTCCCATTGTTGCTTTTTAAACAATTAGAACATCATTTTTGCTAGTGATTCTACCCCTATGATTTGGTTTCTCCCCCAATTTTATCCCGTAAAGTTTTCTGCTTGCTTGTTTTGGTTTGATTTATAGAATTTTTATCTTTCCTCTCTACTTGCTGGAGGTGGGGCACTGTGTCTGAATAGGCTAGCAAAGAGCTGCTAACCTCAAGGGGACCACCCAACCCAGCACCCCCAGAGATTGGGGGGTTTTTAAGATTGGGTTGAAGTATTCTACTATACACCTGTATTGCTCTGTCTCCCGCTTTCTGTGCCTCTCTTGTTTTTGTCAATATTGCCTTTTACCCACCACCTCTCCTTTCTCTTTTTTCTTTTCTTTTCTTTTCTTTACTTTTCTTTTCTTTTCTTTTATTTTCTTCTTTCTTTCTTTCTTTCCTTCTTTCTTTCATTTTTTTTCTTTCTTTTTCCCCTTCTTGCTCTTCAATCTTCTCATCCTTCTAGTCCTGTACCAAAAGGACTTATCGAACCCTAGTCCAGAGGCACAGCAACTTAAAGAGCAAGAGGAAGTGAAAGGAAAATCAGGGCAAAGAAACAGATAAAATAAATCACTCATGAGGAAGAATCAGCAGAAAACTCCTGGCAACACGAAAAACCAGTCCAAAGAACCTCCCTACCCCCACTCCAATGCAGAGGATGGCTACTGCAGAGGATTCCATCTATAAAGAAAAGTTAGGAATGACAGAAAGTGAATTTAGAATATACATGATGAAAATAATGAGGGAAATGATGGAAACAATGAAGGAAACATAATAAAGTGGAAAATAACCAAAAGGAAATTCAAAAACAGAATCAAATAAGAGATGAATGATAGGTATAATATAGAAAGGATATAGCAAAACTGAAGGAACTGAAGCAGTCAATTAGGGAACTTAAAGATGCAATAGAAAGAATCAACAACAGATTATATGATGCAGAAGAAAGATTCTCAGAGGTAGAGGACAAAGTTCTTAAGATAACTCAGATAGTTAAAGAGGCAGAAAAGAAAAGAGAGAAAGCAGAATGTTCACTGACAGAATTATGGGACTTTATGAAGCGTTCCAACATACAAGTTATAGGAATCCCAGAAGGAGAAGAAGAATGCCCCAGGGGAATGGAAGCCATACTAGAAAATATTATAAATGAAAATTTCCTCCATGTCACCAAAGATTCTGACACACTGCTTTCAGAGGGATATCAGACCCCAGGTTGCCTCAACTCTAAGCGAGCTTCTCCAAGACACATTGTGATGAACTTGTCCAACGTGTAGACAAAAGAAAAGATTCTTCAAGCTGCCAGCAGTAAGCACCAGTTGACCTACAGGGGCAAATCCATCAGGGTGACTGCAGACTTCTCTAATGAAACTTTCCAAGGAAGAAGACAATGGTCATCTACCTTTAATCTACTTAAACAGAACAATTTCTAGCCCAATATTCTATATCCTGCTAAGCTAAGCTTTAAAATTTATGGAGAAATCAAATTATTTACTGATATATAAACATTGAGGAAATTCTCCAAAACAAGACCAGCTCTACAGGAAATACTTCAACCTGTTCTACACACTGACCATCACAATGGATCAGCAGCAAAGTAAGAACTCAGGAATTAAAGAACAGGTCCTAACTTCCACACTGATGCAAAAGATAAAACTAAGTAATGAACTCTCATGAAATCAGATGAATAGAAAACTACCACACTTATCAATTATCTCAATAAATGTTAATGGCTTGAATTCCCCACTGAAGAGGCATAGATTGGCTGACTAGATTAAAAAACGCAACTCATTTATTTGCTGTCTGCAGGAAACACACCTAGCTTCAAAAAACAAATTAAAACTCTGAGTTAAGGGTTGGAAGATAATTTTTCAGGCAAACAAAATTCAGAAGAAAAAAGGGGGTGCAATCTTATTTTCAGATATGTGTGGATTTAAAGCAACTAAAGTAAAAAAATACAAACATGGTCACTTTATATTGGCCAAGGAAAAAATACAACAAGAAGACATTTCAATTCTAAATATTTATGCACCCAATTTAAATGCTCCAGATTCTTGAAACAGACCTTACTTAGTCTGAGCAATATGATATCCTATAATACTATAATAACAAAGGACTTTAACACTCCTCTTACAGAGCTGGGCAGATCCTCTAAACAGAAATTAAACAAAGATATAAGGGACTTAAATGAGACCCTAGAACAACTGTGCTTGATAGATGCATATAGAACACTCCATCTCAAAGATAAAGAATATACATTCTTCTCATCATCCCATGGAACATTCTCCAAAATTGATCATATCCTAGGCCACCGAACAAACCTCAACAGAATCAAAAGAATTGAAATTTTACCTTGTATCTTCTCAGACCACAAGATACTAAAGGTGGAACTCAACTCCAACAAAAATGTTCAACCCCACACAAAGGCATGGAAATTAAACAACCTTCTGTTGAGTGACAGTTGGGTGCAAGAAAAAATAAAACAGGAAATTATTAATTTTTTGAGCATAACAACGATGAAGACACAAGCTACCAAAACCTGTGGGATACTGCAAAAGCAGTTTTGAGAGGAAAATTTATTGCTTTAGATGCCTACATTAAAAAAACAGAAAGACAACACATGAGCAAACATCTTATGGAATTGGAAAAAGAAGAACAATCTAAGCCTAAACCCAGCAGAAGAAAAGAAATCTCCAAAATTAAATCAGAGATCAATAAAATTGAAAACAAAAGAATTATTTAGAAAATTAATGAACAAGGAGTTGGTTTATTTGAAAAAATAAATAAAATAGATAAACCTTTGGCCAGACTAACTAGAAATAGAAAAGTAAAATCTCTAATAACCTCAATCAGAAATGATAAAGGGGAAAATAACAACTGATCCCACAGAGATACAAGAGATCATCTCTGTATACTATCAGAAGCTTTATGCCCAGAAATTTGACAATGTGAAGGAAATTGATAAATATTTGGAATCACATCCTCCTAGACTTAGCCAGGAAGTAATTGAGCTCCTGAACAGACCAATTTTAAGCACTGAGATTAAAGAAACAATAAAAAAGCTTCCAACAAAAAAAAAATGCCCTGGTCGAGATGGCTTCACAGCAGAATTCTATCAAACCTTCAAAGAAGAACTTATTTCCACACTGCAGAAATTATTCTAAAAAATTAAGGAGGAAGGAATCTTCCCTAACATGTTCTATGAAGCAAACATCACCCTGATACCAAAACCAGGAAAAGACCCAACTAAAAAGGAGAATTTTAGACCAATTTTGCTAATGAATATAGATGCAAAAATTCTCAACAAAATCCTAGCCAATAGATTACAGCTTATTATCAAAAAAGTCATATATCATGATCAAGTAGCTTTCCTCCCAGGGATGCAGGGCTGGTTTAACTTACACAAGTCCATAAATGTTATCCACCATATTAACAGAGATAAAAATAAAGACTATATGATCCTCTCAATAGATGCAGAAAAAGCATTCGATAAAATCTAGCATCCTTTTCTAATTAGAACACTGAAGAGCATAGGCATAGGTGGCACATTTCTGAAACTAATTGAAGCTATCTATGACAAACCCACAGCTAATATTTTACTGAATGGAGTAAAACTGAAAGCTTTTCCTCTTAGAACTGGAACCAGACAAGGTTGTCCTCTGTTACCATTACTATTCAGCATAGTGCTGGAAGTTCTAGCAAATACAATTAAGAAAGACAAGGAAATAAAGGGCATCCAAATGTGAGCAGAGGTGATCAAACTCTCTCTTTTTGCTGATGACATGATCTTATACTTAGAGAACCCCAAAGACTCAACCACAAGACTCCTAGAACTCATAAAAAAATACAGTAATGTCTCAATATATAAAATCAATGTCCACAAGTAAGTTGCCTTTGTGTATGCCAATAACAGTCAAGATGAAAGGCTAATTAAGGACTCTTCGCCATAGTTTCAAAGAAAATGAAATACCTAGGAATATACCTAATGAAGGAAGTGAAGGACCTCTATAAAGAAAATTATGAAATCCTCAGAAAGGAAATAGCAGAGGATATTAACAAATGGAAGAACATACCATGCTAATGACTTGGAAGAATCAACATTGTTAAAATATCTATACTTCCCAAAGCAATCTACCTATTCAATGCCATTCCTATTAAAATACCAACATCATACTTTCAAGACTTGAAAAAAATGATTTACATTTTGTATGTAACCAGAAAAAAACCCGTATAGCTAAGGCAGTTTTTAGTAATAAAATAAAGCTGGGGGCATAAGCACACCAGATTTTAGGCTGTACTACAAAGCCATAGTGGTCAAGATAGCATGATATATAGAGACATAGACATAGATATTTGGAATAGAATAGAAAACCAGGAAATGAAACTAACATCTTACAACCACCTAACCTTTGATAAACCAAACAAGAACATACCTTGGGGGAAAGACTCCTTATTTAATAAATGGTGCTGGGAGAACTGGATATCCATATGTAAAAGACTGAAACTGGACCCACACCTTTCTCCACTCACAAAAAATTGATTCAAGATGAATAAAGGACTTAAATTTAAGGCATGAAATAATAAAAATCCTTAAAGAAAGCATAGGAAAAACCCTGGAAGATATTGGCCTGGAGAAAGACTTCATGAAGAAGACTGCTATGGCAATTGCAACAACAACAAAAATAAACAAATGGGACTTAAAATTTACTGTTTATTATTGAATGTTGCTTACTTTTATACTAGATTATTTAAGATCTTAATCATAAATATTTT
>CAUYPK010010972.1:0-16411 GCA_963574355.1 Loris lydekkerianus
TCTCCATTTCTCTTCTTCTTTGAGGGTTTGGGAGTGTTTGAAAGCTTTGTCTTCAATGTCAGAAATCCTTTCTTCTGCTTGCTCTATTCTGTTACTGAGGGATTCTACTGTGTTTGTAATATCTTTGAGGGATGCAACTTCTTGTCTCAATGTGTCAAAATCTTTGGTTGTTTGGTCTTTGACTCCATTGAATTCTTGAGATAACTTTTGGAATTCTAATTCGATCTTGTTTGCTATCCAGATGCTGAATTCAATTTCTGACATCTCAGCTATTTGTTTGTGCATGGGGTCTTGTGCTGTTTCTGCCACATAGATCTTTGGGGGAGTTTATCTACTCTGATTATTCATATTGCCAGAGTTTTTCTATTGATTTCGCCTCATGATTGTTTTTCACCGTTGCCTCTGGCTGTCCTCAGAGTTGGGGAGGTGTCTCTCCAAGATTAGACCCCAGCGGGTTCACTCTATTGTTGCTGGATCTTTGTAGGGAGTCACCCTGTGTAGTTCCTCTGGGGCTTCACTATCTAGGGAGTTCTGGTTGTGGAAGTAGCTCCGGTGTGTGATACACCCAGATCCAGCAACAGGGCTGGGCGTGGTGCACATGGTTCTGGGAGTGCCTGGTGCCCAGTGGCTTTAGCACAGAGAGCCCAAGGCTCCCGCAGTCTCTGGCCAGGAGAAGGGCTCTGCGCAGATGCAGGGAGGGCTCCAGAGGGTACGCAGCTACCAGAGTCCCTGGCCAGATGAATGGGCTAGTGTGGAGGCTGCGAGGACACAGGAGGGAGGATGCAGGGTTGCGTGGCTCCCGCAGTTCCTAGTCAGGGAATGCGGAGGCCCGGTGGGTGCAGGTCACCGGTTGGGGGTCGCTGCACAGCTCTTATGGAGGTGTGGGCAGTGCCAAGCCCAGGAGTTTGAGGTTGCTATGAGTTGTGACGTCATGGCACTCTACCCAGGGCAACAGCCCAAGGCTCCAGTGTGCCAAAACCGTCTCACTCTGCCCCTAAGGATTAAGGCTGTAAAGCAGCTCAGACCCCACCTTTAGGCTGCTCAGTCACTAGGTTACTTCGTCCCGCTCGATCCTTGCTCTGGGACCCTGAGGACGGAGCTTGCCGGGGCAGTTTTTTCACAATGGCTTCCTTTGCCCAGCTCAGTGGCTCAGTCTGGGGCCCCAGACAATGCCCAAAGTTCTCCACACTCCTGCTCAAGCTCTCCCTAAGGCAGTTCAACTGAATGCCAAGTCCAAGAATACCAACACAGTTCACAGGTAAGGCCCTTCTGGTTTGCAGTCCCACTGCTGCTTGTACTCACAGTTGCCGGGGTGATTAGGTTGATCGAACACACGCAATCACTTGCCAGTTCTCCACTGTTTTTGTCCTCCTCTTGGGGTCGAGAAGTCCCTTGCTGGCTCCCTGTGTCCTCAAAGGGATGATTATAGGCAGATCCCACGGGCCAGAAATACCTGGAGTCCTGTCTCCCCAGACTCGCCATGCCCCGTTGCAGGGAAGCTGCTACTCAGCTGCCATCTTTAATCCTCTTTCAGTGCTGTCTTTTTAATTGATAGTACATACATATAATCACATCAAAATTGCTTTTGAATTTTATTAACTTTATAATGATTATAAAAGCTTTGTCACTTTAGTCAACATAATAACTTTTTTATTTGTAAGTGATACCAGGAACATATAACAGTGATAAATTTTTTTAATTGATCTTGTCAACATACACTTTGTGAACATGAAACTGCAAGTACCTTTTTACTTTACTGTGAAGGTTTTTTGGTCTTAGTGAAATATTATTTGAAAAAAATCTGAACTGACAACAAAGAAAATTTAATTTTTGTGCCCAAATGAAGTCAGTTTTTTCTATACTTACAAACACTTGTGGAAGCAAGCAGACATGGCTATGTCCTCTGCAAAAGGTAGTCAGGGGAGGGGAAGTCCCTATCTCCACATCCCTTCCTGGATTCTGCTGCTGCTTTGTCCTGGGGTGTAAATACTCTCCTATCCTATTGATTCTACTTTGCAGCCACATCTCCACTGAGAGGGGTACCAGACAACTTCAGATAATAAGCCAGGGGCTCTTAGGCAGAGGAAAGAACACCCTCTCCTTTCCTTTGCACAGAAGATATTGTGGCTCACAGCTCTTTTCCTGTCTTGTAGGGGCAAGCTTCCCTATGGGTCAGCACTTTGGGAATCCTGCAGCTCTCTTTTATCTCCCTGGAACTTTGTGGTTGTTATAGTCTGAGTGGGTGCTAGGAAATATTTGTGTGGAATCCAATGATAAGAAGACTGAAGGGCTGAGATTCCCTGGCCAGGCAGGAATGCATAAGAAGTATGATGACTGCCATCTTGAGTTGTGCCTGTGGTGAGGGGAAGAACCTTGTGCAGGCTGGCAGCCCAGTGCTCTGTTGGTAAGTGCTGATGGCAGCAGCACTTGGGCTCATGAGGGTAAGAGGGCTCTCTGACAGTTTGGGAGGCAGAAGTCCACTGCAGATGTAAGGGAAGAAAAAATAAACACCCCCACGTATGCCTTCCGGGGTACTCCAAATTCCTTAGGGATAGGTCTATGCCAAAATCTTGCTCCTTCTTATTCTGGTCCTTTACTCCATTCTGTGGAATCTCTAGCAAGTTGTGGCATGTTTCCCTCAGTATTCCACCTGAGCTGTACTTTTTAACCTGAAACTTGTTCTTCTTTAGATGATCTGGTGACCAATGTCTCTAGTTAGCTATCTTGCCTTTTTCCAAGTTTTACATGATTTTTAAAAAATTTACCATCATGCATAAACAAACAACTATAATTATGACAGAAGTATGAATAGGCTACAAAGGAAGAAGTAGATTCTCTTGGAGTATATTCATTTATTCATTAATTCACCAAATATTGCATGGTTATTGGTATTAACATTTCACTTATTATTTGATAATACTATTACAACTATCAACACTAAATTATTATTGAGAACCCACTATGTGTTGCCATGTGCTACTATTCAAGGCAAAATGAACATCAAAGTAAAAAAAAAAAAAGATAAAAGGTCCTGTTTGCATGGAGTTTACACTCTAGTAGGAGAGATAGTAAATATATAGAGAAGTAAATATATACTATGTCAATGTGTAATACAGAGCAGGATGAAGATACAGAAACTACAAAGAGAACAGGAGTCAAAAATCAAATTTACCAAGTTCTGACACATACTGCTCAGGAGTTGCTTTGTTTTATTTTTATCTTCCTCTGAGTATAATGAATGTTTTCTGCTCCCACAGGCTTTACCTGACAAAGATCTGACTTGGACACATGGCCCACAATTGTTCAGACACAAGTTATTCAAGGAAGGTGAAGAAACTGTGCTAATCTATATTACAACAACCTTTAAAAGATTTCAATTGCCAGTTAATTTAACAGCGCTCATGGATGCAACTTAGAAGCAGGACAAAACTGCAGGGATGCAAAATTAAGAAACAGCCAGAAGACAGAAGAGAGGGAGAAAAAAATAACATTGTAAAGGAAAATGGTGAGATCACTGACACATTGGCACCTGTGGTTGTGGCAGCCTAAAGTTGACTGCTCCTCCTCGACAGCCTGGAATGCCCGATGACTGGTAGTACATCTACCAGACAACCAATTTTATTATTACAAAAATTTTAAATGATAAAGCTACCTACACGGATTGTGCTTCACTTTCCTGCCCCTTCCCTCCTAACTGAGCAGAATCATCCCATCTAATGCTTGCACTTCATGCTGTTATTCTGAGAGGCAAATCCCATAGAGCGAGTCTATCACAAGTTTGTTGTTACCACTTGGCAATAGATAATCCTCTATAATAGAGAAAACCAGCTACCCATCCCAGGCATCACAGGATAGCATCCCTACCTGTCTGTTGAAGCTAAGGCCCATGCCTCCCTGTGGGCTAAGAGGATTTTTCTGAAACACCTTTTAACCAAGGTTTAAGACACACATCCATTTTTCAACACATATTTGATTGCCAAATATGTACAAGGCCCTGGGATACAATGGAAAGCAAGAACAGAGACAGGATCTGCCACGTGTATGTAGCTTGCTGATATGAAGGTTATCAAGCAAGTCCACACATGCAAACAGATTTACAATATGAAGGAGGTGAGAGGTTTCTCTGAGGGAAGGGAACCCTCATTAACCACCAGGCAAAAAGAGTGGGAGATGCATTCACACAGAAGGAGCAACATCTTATGCCTACTTTACCGTTTTACATGGGTAATATGTTCTCACGCTTTATCTGATGTGTCTCCCGGTGGGAAAGGCAAGATGAACGAATGGGAAGGAGTGACTCTCATTTTGGAAGCCGGTGTCTTTTACCTTTGACCACCCGCCTAGGCCCAGGTACACGGCCTTAGCCTCCACGTTCTCGCCAGGACCGCAGGCATGCTCAGAATGCTGCAGGGTGCACGCTGCACTGGGCCCACTTCCGGGCAGGGGCAGGGGCAGGGGCAGGTGCAGGTGCAGGCGCAGGCGCAGAGAAGGACAGGGCGCCCCACAGCCGTTGCACAGTAGGAGGGCCCGGCTGGGTCCTAGGGATGCCTCGGCTCCTTTGCTTATGTCTACTGTGGCTCGGGCTCCTGCTGGTTCAGTTCTCCCGTGAACTGAATGACATCAGTAGAGCCAAGAAACTGTGCGGCAGGTACCTGGTGAAAGAAATAGTAGAACTCTGTGGCCATGATGACTGGAGCCAGGTCCATTTGGAGGAAGAAATCCCTTTCCCACGGCTAATTTCTGAGCCCTCGGAGAAGGTGGAAGACCTCACTTCTGACCAGTTTGGGAGCCCCCGAGCCCATTTCCTGGCCTGGAGGAGAGGCAGAATCCCAGGTAAAAATTTAAACCAAGGCATGTTTGTTCATCTCTGTACATTTCTTATCCTAAAATTTGCTTTGCAAGAAGGTGAGCTTCCCCAGCAAGTAATTTGTGCCTAGGAGTCAAGTAAATAAAACTTTATAAAGATCATTATATTTGTGAAGACCTCTGGGAAGTATTTTTTCCCTTAGCTTAGAGAAAATAAATGTAGACTTAAAGTCTACACATTTGTATAAGAATGCTATTTCTTTCCTAACTTCTCTTTTCTGGAATACCTTTGTTATCTGGCAAACTCATGTTTGTTCCTCAGAGCCCAATTTACGTATTGTTTTTCCCTGTGAAATCATCATAGAACTTTTTATTGCCAATCACACCTTTTTCCTTCCTACCACAGTGTTTAGCACATAGTTGTATTTGACTGTCATCAGGACCACCTACATAATTGGTACACTCTAGTGCAAGATATAAAAAAATGTAGGGCCCCTTGTTCAAAAAGCGGGAAAGGCCCATTAAAGGTTCTAAAATAGAATGCTTTTTTCGTTTCTTGTTCTTATCTCCACTGTTGACATGTATGGTCCGTTCTTCTATAGGCTTCACTTAAAAATTCATGTATTTGCATTTTATTTACAAGTTAAAACAAAGTTATTGAGAATTTCAACACTGCAACATGGAGCATTAAAACCAAATTCAAGGCCTGTTTAACGGTACAAGTCTCACTCCCATAATGCCAATATCATAGCATATTATGGGGGCTATCACATTCATGTTTTTATCTGAAATGCCTAGCAGAGGACCTACCACATAGTATGTGTTTTTTATAGATCTAATTTATACTTAATACTTTCCAGCAGACTTCAGGAAAAATATTCTTGTTTCACATTGATTAGTATCTTATTTCTTCTTGGTATTTACATCACATTTTAGTCCCAATATGGTTTGCCATTTTTTTTTTATTAAATCATAGCTGTGTACATTAATACAACCATGGTGCACCATACACTGGTTTTATATATACCATTTGACATATTTTCATCACTGGTTAACATAGCTTTCTTGGCATTTTCTTAGTTATTAAGAAATTTATATTCTACAAGTTTCACATGTACCCTTGTAAAATGCACTGTAGATGTGATCCCACCAATCACCCTCCCTCCACCCAGCCTCCCTGGTTTGCCATTTTAAAAGAAATGCACTTTGTTTACAGTCTATCCATAGCAAGAAAGTTACTGCCCTTTAACATAATTCAGTAAATTTTATTTGAACAAATCTTGCAAAAGTCAAGATTTCTGAAGTTAAAGAAACAAACAGACTTTCTTTTTTTTTTTTTTTAGACTTATCAGGGGTTATTTTATTTATTTTATTTTTTATTTTTTTTTTATTGTTAAATCATAGCTGTGTACATTAGTGTAATCACCTGTACCCATTCTAGGATGCATCATAGATGTGGTCCCACCCATTACTCGCTCCACCAAAACCTCCCCCCTCCCTTCCCCTTCCTTGGTCCTTTTCCCATAGTCTTGTGCTATGGTTGGGTTATAGCCTTCATGTGAAAGCTATAATTTAGCTTCATAGTAGGGCTGAGTACATTGGATACCTTTTCTTCCATTCCTGAGATACTTTGCTAAGGAGAATATGTTCCAGCTCCATCCATGTAAACATGAAAGAGGTAAAGTCTCTCTTACGGAGGTCCAGGTGCCCCACATGTGGTGTTTTTATGTTCTTGAGATACTTCATATAGGATACTGGTCTTCAGTTCCAACCACGTTGTACACAACCCAGCAATTCCACTCCTAGATGTTTACCTTTAAAATGCCATTTATTCTATGAATATTGTCTTGAAAGAAGTCAATTTTGTCTCTTAGATCAAAATATAAAGCAAGATTAAAGAATTTGGGGAAATGTGTGAAATCTGTTTGGTTCTATAAGGTGGCACCTCTGCTAGATCTTTCTCCCCAGAATACTACTTTAGATGTTAAAAGTATACTATTCCTCTGCTTTAAAAAACATTGTGCAAATGAAGTTAGTTTACTCTATGAGAGAATGTGAAATGGTTAATGTAAATAAAAGAAAAGAAAGTGGAATAATTATTATGTTTCTCAGCCTCTTATCAAACATTTGTTTATTTATGATTTTTTTCCCCAGAGAGCAATAATGCTATTGTTTTATCCATATAACAGATTAATGTAGATGATGAGTTGGCTGCAGATTCTCTAAATAGAGCATTCCTTGAATATGATATTACCCATTCAAACATCTGGTGTTTTCTAGATATTTCTGGAGGCAAAGTTGTTCTTTTTCCTCCTACGCTGAGGTGTAGGACATGTCTAAGGGTTTCCAGTGTTGTTGTCTTCTGAGGGAAGCTGTGTTCTCAGCACCTACAAGTGATCTGATGATGAAAAGCAAAGAACTCCTGTTTGTATGCAACTGGGCCCAGAGGGATGGGCAGTGCTGCTGTCCCTCACTATGGCACTAGAGAGAGAAGGAAGTAGAAGCCAGGTTCTTTTGAACTCAGGAAGTCTCAAAATGAGATCATTCTGAAAAGGGGAACTTTGGTTTTTAAAAATTGATAATGAATTTTAATTATCATGCTTCTCCAGAAGCCAGAAGTTTGGCTCAGTGGGATCCTGCGGAGTCTTGATGAAGAGCAATTATTTTAGAACTTCTTACAGAATCCAAAGGGTGGCATGCTATCACTCAGTCTTGGTGGGGGTCTCTCTCAGTCAGCTGGGAGAGCTCCTAAGTGAGGTGTCCTTCTCTTAAAGAACATCCAGTTAAGAAGGGGAGGTGTTCTGATTATTCACCCTCCGCCTAGTGTCAGGCGCACTGACCTCTTTCTGCGTTCAGGTCACTGCAGCTTGGAGAAATCTGAGAATTGATTTCATCTTCCAGATGGATTATTTGTAAAATCCAATCCACATAATTTCAGCAATTTGCATCAATTTGGATTATAGTATACTGGTGAAATAAATCTTCAGAGGAAGCAAATAGTATAGTATTATAGATTTGTTAGTTATTGTCCTATAGATAATAGTATTAGCACATATTGAATTAATCACAAATCACCCAATTAATCAGCACTGGAACTTAGAGGGAGAGCCCAGATCACTCTCACTGTTGTCCTCTACTATGCCAAAAAGATGAAGGTACTACATGGAATAATAGCCTGGCTGTCTGTGTCCATCCTCTCAATGTGAGAGGGAAGAACTTAGCAGAATAGGTTCAAGATAGAGTTTCTCCTAGAGAAAGTACTACCATTTTTGATTGAATTTTGGCCTTATTTCAGAATTTATCTTAAGAATCCTATTCCCAAAGAAGAAATTATCCCATTAATGGTGGATTCTTGAATTTTCCAGGACTTATAAGAGCTTTTGCCAGGAAACTCAGGGATCTGAATTTCACTCAGGCTGAGATTCCAATGACCAATCACTTCACTCCTCTGGGTTGTAATTCCTTTATCTGTAAGGGAAAGATGGTTGAATTGGGTTCTTCATTCGATCTCTTCTTGATCCAAAACTTAATTCTTTTTCGATGCCAATTCACTTTACTATCATTCACTCAGCCCGTAGATATTTATAGGTTATGTAGTTTACTTGTCAAGTACTAGGCGAGGTTGTGGGATCAGCCATAAGGGTGAATAGCAGAATCTAGGTCCCAAGGAACTTAACATGTAGTGCTTATATGGGGTGTGAGGAGCAATAATCAACATAGGTAAATACACAACAAGCATCATACAATGTAATGCAGAATAATCTTTGGGATGCTTAGGGAGCTTTGAGAACTCAAATGAAGGATACCTCACTTAGCCTTTGGAAGTGGGTGTAGACACAGATGGCTTCCTGGAGGCAATGACACTTACATCGAGCCCTGAGAGAGTTCTGTTGGGTAAGAGAATAAAGGGTTAGAACTGTAGAGTGGAAAATATTCAGAGGAAATCCTTTGCACAATGGCTTCACAAAGGGGAGAGAGAACATTGATAATGTGCTCCCAGGACTGGAGAGACTTGAGCATGAAAACCACAGCATAGAGAAGAGGGGCGAGGGGCCTCACGGAAGACAGCCAGAGGACAGTGAGGGCAGGTCATAAAGTACAGTGTACTTTGAACTTGGGAGTTTGGATATTACTCTGGAGGTTGGTGGAGAGACAGGGGCTTTTGAAGCAGGGCAGTGAAGCAATCAGTGCTTTGTGTTAAATCTCTGGCTGTAGTGTGAAAAGGTGGTGGAAGGGCAGGAGGGCCTGGCTGGGAAATACTGGGTGGGAGGGTGAAACCAGTGAAGATGCTTTCATTTCTTGACAGGGCCACCCGCTGTGTAATTGGAGTTTTCCAGGCTGGTGGATGTGGGTCCTGAGACTGTTGAGCTACAAGTAATAAGAGGATACCAGATGCTGTTCTCTGAACTCAGCCCCTCTGTGAGTGCTTCAGCAGGCAGAGGAGCTACTCACTGCTTCTTCCAACCTGGGCACTAACTGAGGCCTGTCTCCTGTCCAGATTGGGATTGGCATTTGTAGGCTCACCAGGAGCAGAGAAAGAAGAGCCAACTCCCTTCCAGGTTGGTGGGAAGGAGCTGAGGCTCCACAGGGCACCATCAATCAGGATTTACTCATTGACTGGCTGAGTTGTCCAGATGGGTCCATATGCCCCACAATTCCTGTCCTCACCCTTGGCTGACCTTGTAACTCTCAGCTTTTGCTTTGTTGCCTCATAAGATACCTGGACTTACCAAAAAAACATGCAGACTCCTCTTTTCTTAGAAGAGGACATCTTAGGCAGCCTTGCCAACGGTTGTGAGGCCCTGGATGAAAGGCCTACCAGATGAGAAAGATGCAGGCCTACAAAGGGAAATAGCCTCTGCCGGCTGTCTCCGGCCCCTCTAAGCCCAAGTAGAGAGAAGTAACACGTATGTGTAAGAAAACAAATGTTTGGCAGCTATACCACATCCCATTTACACATGCAGAACGCAAGTTTAGTAGGGATGGGCTGAGGTTGAGGGACTAGGGATGCTAATCTCTCTCTCCAGAGGAATCCATGCCTGTACCTCCTGTTTGCTGTACTTTGACTCTGAGCTGGAGGCATTTCCACAGCTGTTAGTCCTTGAAGAGCCTGTGCAAAGCCCCTGGAAGGTCTGTGCTGTCAGAGGGCCTTTATGGATGTGTTACTGTGGATGGCACTTTGCCCGGTATCATTCCTGTGTATAACTGTGTGTATGACCATGTCAGCAGGTGGTAATCCCATGAGAAAAGTGCATGTGCTTATCCACCCTGGTTTTCCCAGAAGGACTAAAGCTGGGCACCTCGCACCCAGCAGGTATCCATTGAGGTGCTTCCTGACATAAAAGGAATGTATGTGTGTAGGTTTGCTCACTCAGATCCTAGTCAGCATCTCTTGCCACCACTCATGTGATTGAAATTGTTGGATTCTAACATTTGGCAGTCTCCTGAGATAAAGAAGATCCCAGATGTAGAATAATTTCCAGGGTGTTCCTTAGACATGAATGGGTCTAAGGCAAGCACAGTTTCTTGTATTTGCAATGGACTTGGACCATATTAATCATCATATCCTAACAATGTGCCACACTGGGTGCTCCCTGCATGCTAGGTCTGTGCTGAAGGGTTCCATCCACTATCTCTGTTAATCCTCATGCAACCTGCAAAAGTATCATAATTATTTTTCGCGTGAAGTCACCTAGGCATCTGAAGGCTATGTCATTTACTCAAGGTCAGCTAGTCATGCTAGTGACAGGACCTGGATCTGTCTGACTCCATGGCTCGAACCCTTTTCATTACACAGTTTTACTGGTTGTGTTGGGTCCTAAACAGGTGGACCTGTGTCTTTGGAAGCCTTATTGAGCCAGAGGATCGAGTATTAGCATGTATGTGAAAGTTTCTTCCTAGAAAATGAGACAGCAAGCGGAGGGCTACCACAAACTCCCTCCTCCTGCCCCAGAGGATAGGGACAGATGGTGTCTAGATATGATTCAGAAAGAGAAAAAAGAGAGATATGATTCTGGAAGAGGGGCCTTTTCTGGACAGGAGAACCAAAAACAATAGAGTGTGTGTGTGTCTGTGTGTGGGCTGTGTGGATGGGTGGATGGTGTTAACTGCACATCTCTATGGCTTCTGGCTAATGGCTATAGAGATGTTAATAGCAACCATGAAAGCTTGATGAGTAGATTCTGAGTAAGATGACCTGAGTAGGTGGTACCTAGCCCCTACCAAACAGTCACACCTGAGCTACTGCTGGTAGGACAAATGTGTTTGGGAGTCTACAGGTACAGTTTGTGGAGCAGAGATGCTGGTCCCCTGGATGGCTGACCCAGACTATGCAGGGGGCAAGGGGAGAGGGGAGAAGGAGCAGAAAGGTGGAGGTCTAGAAGTAAGAACATCTGGAAACAACATGGCTAAAGCATCAAAGAATCACACATTATTGTGTAGTTGACATAGTCTGTGTTTCAGCTTCTGAGTGTTTACAACAGATAGAAACGTTCCTTCCTCCTAGGGTCTTGGGTGCGTGGAAAAGACAATATTCTCAATTGCATTTGGAGGCTCACACAGTTGTATGAACCCAAGGTGTTATTACTATAATGTGGCAATTTTAGCTTTGCCGACAACACTGATATTTTCTTGTGAACACAGTCAAGAAGTTGAAGCATAAATTTCCAAAGATCTTGAAGTTTTCTTGGAAAAGTAAAAGGTGCTCTTCAATGTCACCTCTGAAACTAGGGAAATTTCCCCTTCCTTCCCCTGCAAAGGTCCTCGTGGTCTGTGTTTTGGAAGGTGAGGGTAGAATTATAGAGCTGAACATGTAGCTTTGATTTATGTGTTTTAATGATTTTTCCTTTGTGGGAAAGAGGGGGAATTTTTGTTTAATAAGGATCTGGAAAACTAAACCCCAACCCCAAGTAAAGGCATTTTCCTGGTAATATTAGACATTATTTTTTAGAAATCTCTTTCACTGAAGAAGAAATAGTTGGAATTTGGGGTTGTCTATCTACCATCAGCATTAAATTGTCTGCTTCTGTCTGCATAGTGAGCATACAGTAATCCTTATCTCCCCGGAGGGTTTAATCTAGCCAGTGAGGCTTCAGTGGTCACTTTGAGGTTTGGCTCTTACATGATCAAGGCCGTGATGACAGGGAGAAAACAAAAAGATATATTGTGGTCATGCAGCAGAACAAATGGTTATAGCCCTACCTGGCTTCACTATCCTACTCCCTGTAACAAAACAAGTGCTGGGAGAATTGATCTGTTTACAGAGAGACAACTTTAGAATATAATGACTCATTCCTGGCTCACCACATACCCTAGACTCATTAAATCCATTTCAGTCTTTCTTCTTTGTTAGAAAAGCTCTCAAAAGCACAACTGACTGAAAAAGCCTCAAATTAGTAACTTGGCTTTTGAGAACTTGCGTTATTTGGTCAGTATGTGCACAGCTCATTTAACTGATTTCAGTTAAAGAAAATTGCACAAGGCAACTTTACAAAACAAATAAATTTGAAACAAACCTTTTGATTGGATTTTGATGGAATTTTTCAAATGGCATCTCTTATTTTGAAGTCCCTTTCACACTAAACGAACTCCACAATTTTGGACGATGGTAGTTACAGAAATCAGGGCTTATTTGTATCAGTTCTTATGCATAAACACTCATCTGTGGTTTCGGTCTGAAATCTTTAATTTGTCCTCCTTTTTGGTAGAGTCCAGTAATTAGCAGACTTCAGATGTGGGTTTTGGGGTAAGAAAGCTATGCTTCTGAGATGTGGACTATCTTTTTTTTTTTTTTTTTTTAATTGTTTGGGATTCATTGAGGGTACAGAGAATTAGGTTATACAGATTGCATTTGTTAGATAAAGTCCCTGTTAGAATTTTGTCCCACCCCAGAGGTGTGCCATACCTCTTGATGCCCTCCTCACTTCCCTCCCTGCCATGCTCCTACTCCCCACCTTGTATAAGGTCATCTACTGCCTTCACATTAGAGTTGAGTACATTGGATTCTTGCTTCTTCATTATTGTGATGCTTTACTAAGAAGAATGTGTTCCACCCAGGTTAATACAAAAGGTGTAAAGTCTCCCTCTCTTTTAATGGCTGATGAGTATTCCATGGTATACATAGACCACAGCTTGTTAATACAGTGCTTGGTTAGTGGACAGTTAGGTTGTTTCCACAATTTGGCAATTGTAAATTGAGCTGCGATAAACGGTCTAATCCAAATGTCCTTATGATAAAATGATTTTTTTTTCCCCTTCTGGGTAGATGCCCAGTAATGGGATTACAGGATCAAATGGGAGGTCTAATTTGAGTTCTTTGAGGATTCCCCATACTTCCTTCCAAAAAAGGTTGTATTAGTTTGCAGTCCCACCAGCAGTGTAAACGTGTTGAGATGTGGAATATCTTGAAATAAAGTTTTGTTCAAAGATTACTATAGGCTGTTTCTTAATTATTCTTTGATAATCAGTAAATGGATCCTTTTTATTTATTTATTTTTTTTTGTAGAGACAGAGTCTCACTTTTTCACTCTCGGTAGAGTGCCGTGGCATCACACAGCTCACAGCAACTTTCAACTTCTGGGATTAGGTGATTCTCTTGCCTCAGCCTCCCAGTAGCTGGGACTAAAGGTACCCACCACAATGCCCGGCTATTTTTTTGTTGTTGCAGTTTGGCCAGGGCTGGTTTTGAACCCGCCACCCTTGGTATATGGAGCTGGTCCCCTACCCACTGAGCCACAGGCACTGCCCCCATTAAATGGAGTCTTACCTAAGATGTGGTTATACAGGAATGGCAGGGATGTGAACTTCTGTCCTTGTGTTGATTTAAGTTCAGTAAGAGCCTGGGGGCAAAAATGCATCCGTGACATTATGAAAATTAAAACTTTTATGCTTCAAAGACATTATCAAGAAAGTGAAAGGACAGCCCCCAGAATGAGAAAATAGTTTGCAAATCATAGATCTGTTAAGGGATTTAAAACAACTCAATAATAAAAAGATAAATAACCTAATTTTTAAAATGGGCAAAGTATCTACATAGACATTTCTCCTGAGGAGATATACAAATGGTCAATAAGCAAATGAAAAGATTTTCTACATTATTAGTCATCAAAGAAATGTAAATAAAAATCAGCATGAGATGCTACTTAACACTCATATGATGTCTATAACAAAAAACAGAGATAACAGGAAGTGCCAGTGAAGAGGGAGGGAAATCAGAACCCTTAAAGTCTATGGATAGAAATACAAAGTGAGGGTACTGTTTTGGAAAACAGTCTGGCAGGTCTTTAAATGGTTAAACATAGAGATAACCATATGATCCAGCAATTCTGCTACTAGGTGTATACTTAAATGAGATGAAAACAGGTATCTACCAAAAATTTGCATACAAATGTCAGAATAGCAGTTTTCATAATAGTGACTACAACCTATTAAATGTCCATTAGGTTGAATGGATAAACAAAATGTGATATGTAAAATATTATTCAGCCATAAAAAGGAATGAGTTCTTGCTACATGCTACAGCATAGATAAACCTGAAAATCATCATGTTAAGTGAAAGAAGTTCATTACAAAGGCCCACATAGTGTATGATTCCATTCACGTGAAATGTAAGAATAGCTAGTGAATTCTACAACATGTGAATTATGATTTGATAATGCTGTTATCAAAGAATGCATCTATGATATATCTCCATATCATTTTCATGTCTTTTTTTTTTTGACTCTCAGCAAGAGAAAGGGTTATGTCTTAAAATTATTTAAAAAATCAATTGGAAATCTTGAGGGAGAAAAATCCAAGAATTATATGTGAAACCCACAAAGTTCAAACTTCTGATTTAATGAAACAAAATAGACTCTGGAGTTGGGTGAGATTGCACAGAGAAATTGTTTTTTAATGCTTTCATCTTTTAAGATCAAGGAAAAAATTTTGCAGGAAATGTGATAGTTAAGTAATTCTAGTAATGGTCCAAGCAGGTAGCACACAGGCTTGGAAGCGAAAAAGAAAGAAAAACAGAGAGGAAAAGACCCGTTTCTAAAGTGCAAGGAGCCTTTGAATCTGATGTTTTTGTTCACCCGTTGGCAGGTTTGTGGTGACTTTTTGTGGACCTGTTTGTCCTTAGGCGATAAAGAATCAAAGCTCTGCCCACAGCTACTCTCCCTAAAATTGTACGTGACTGATGGTTTTATGTGTAGGCTGCCTGTCTGGTGTATTTGGGATGGAAATAGTTAAAATGAAAGCATAACAGAGTCTACAGGCTGAGGCAGCATTGGAAATGGTCCAGCCAGCCTGCGGCGCATGCACAAAAGAGATGTGTAAAGCAAGGCTTTATTGTGAAAGAAAACCCTAAGGGAAAATGTTTCAAAATTCTTGAAAAAGTCTTTGTTTGGCACATGAAAGTGAAAGGACAGAGGAAAGATGAAGTTAGAGGCAGCCCAAGTCCAAACTTCAGGGAAGTTACTTATTTTCTGTTCTCTGGATGGTCTTCCTCATTGGATCACTGTTCTTCACTACTTTAGTAATTGAGTGTGGAGAAAAAGGAAGCTTGGGAGAAAATGGAGTGCAGTCCCCATCAATGAATTGAATTTAAATGGCACCAGCTGGGTGGCATAGAAACCTCCAATAGAACAATCCATTAGAAACCTGCTCTAGTTGTGACTTGAGGCGATTGGAATTTTTGCCCCCTCACCCTCTCTATTTGGTGTTACCTGTGTGCTCTTAAAGAGCTCAATGGAAGAACACAAATAGCCAAAAGCTCGCTGGGGAAACTGAAGCACAAGTCCTTCATAGGCAGAGCCCACAGCATCTTGCCCTCTGCTTCCTAATCTGGCTTATCTATGCTGTGTGTTTGTTGACGTATTGTTTTATTAATTGGTGCTGATTCTCTGCATGCTAATCCTGGGTACTTACAGATATTGATGTTAATTAGTGTATTATTAAAAAAAACAATAAACAAAACCCTTCTGGTTTGAGGCACTCTTTGGAATGTGCACTTTTAGTAATTAAATAGGCCCCCCATTTGGGGTGACCTTTATATAACATTAACAAATAACTTAATTTGGTGTGAACTCCTTTTATGCTGTAGATGTTTCTATAAGAGAATCAATACCAAAATTGTAGAAAATCCAAGTGGCCTGTTAAATACAACTTGCACATGTTGAAACAGTTGTCCACAAGTTGTGCTTGTAGTCTTAAAAAACAGACAGCAGGAGTGATCCCACTATCTCCTTTCAGCCAGAACTCAGAATCAGGTGGAGCCTGTAACCCCTGATCACATCGACCACATCATCACATACACCTCGGGTTTCTGGCGTACCTAGCACCTGTGGGTAGGAATTGAATCTGGAGGAGGGTCCGGGGAAATTGCATTCTAGACATTGGCACTTTGATCTTGAACAAGGCTCTTAATGCTTTTTGAATTTTGTTTTCCCCTTTTGAAATGAGGTTGACCCAGATGAACTCTCACATCCCTTCTAGGTCTCAGATTCCGTCGTTCTGGGATTTTTTTTTTTTTTTTTTTTTTTTTATTTGTTTTTTTTTTTTTTTTGTGGTTTTATTTTTGGTAGAATATAACATTTTTAAATTTTTTGGTTTTTTTTGTTATTTGGAT
>CAUYPK010010975.1:0-46998 GCA_963574355.1 Loris lydekkerianus
TGCGTGAGATACGAGTCGGCCCCAGAGCTCTGGTCCTCCCTCAATAAAGCCTCGTGCGCTTTGCATCAAGTCGCCTCTCGTGAGTCTCTGGTCGTCACGCTATCACGGAGTCTGAGTGGGGGTCCCTCCGGGGGTCCTACATTGTCACCACACTCTACCAAGGGCGACAAAATGAGAGTCTGTCATGGCGCCAGCCACACATACCAAAGCTGGCAGACTCGTGCCTGGCCTATGCCAGCTAAGCAACAATGACAACTGCAACAAAAAATAGCCAGGCATTGCAGTGGGCACCTGTAGTCCCAGCTACTTGGGAGGCAGAGGCAAGAGAACTGCTTAAGCCCAAGTGTTTGAGGTTGCTGTGAGATGTACTACCACACCACTCTACCAAGGGCGACATAGTGAGACTCTGTCTCAAAAACAAAAAAAAAAAAGGCAGCGCCCATAGCTCAGTGAGTAGAGCTCCAGCCACACATACTAGGGCTGGCAGGTTCAAACCTGGCCCCGGGCCAGCTATGCCAGCTAAACAAATGCACCACCAACAACGACAACAAAAAATAGCTGGCGTTGTGGCGGGCGCCTGCATCCCAGCTACTTGGGAGGCTGAGGAAAGAGAATCACTTAAGCACAAGAGTTTGAGGTTGCTATGAGCTGTGATGCCACGACACTACCAAGGGCAACATAGTGAGACTCTGCCTCAAAAAAAAAAAAAAAAAAAGCAATAGTGTTCAACAGAGGTTATATAACACCTCATTTAGGAGGTACTTTGGGGTTTTTCCAGTGAAGTGTTTTAGCTATCACAATGACTAGGGACAGAGATGCTTCACATCCTGCAAGGTATAGGATAGTCCTACACAAAAAAGCATTTTTCCAAGGGCTGTATAAAATTCAAATGTCTTGGCACACATTCATGTAAATGGAGAACATATTTATAATTACCTGAGTTTAGATCTAACTCTGTTTTACATAAAAACAAACTCATCTTGCATGGTTTTAATATATACCATATTTTCCAGGAGAGCAACTATATTGTAAATTGAGGAAAATTTGTTTTGTTTTTTTCTTAGATCATTTAGATAATTGGTTAATATTTCAGAAAATCTGATCACCAATAAAACCAAAAGTTTCTGCTCAGCTTACTGTAACACTTTTTCTATTTTAAGAAATGAAGTGTTGGCTGGGTCTGGTGGCTCAAACCTGTAATCCTAGCAATCTGGGAGGCTGAGGCAGGAGGATCACTCGAGCTCAGGAGTTTGAGTCCAGCCTAAGCAAGAGCAAGACCCGATCTCTATGAAATATGGAAAAATCAGCCAGGAGCAATGGTGCACATGCCTACAGTTCCAACTGCTCAGGAGGCTGAGGCAGGAGGGTTGCTTGAGATCAGAAGTTCAAGACCAGCCTAAGCAACAGTGAGACCTCATCTGTATAAAAGACAGAAAAATTAGCCAGGGAGGGGGCACATGCCTGTAGCCCTAGCTACTCAGGAGGCTGAGGCAGGAGGATCTATGATGATGCCACTCCATCTAATTGGGTGACAGAGCAAGACTATCTCAAAAAAAAAAAAAAAAAAAAAAAAGAAAAGAAAAGAAAAGAAAAAAGAAAGAAAGAAAAGGAAAGGAAAATCTTTTTTTTTTTTTTTTTAGAGACAGAGTCTCACTTTATCACCCCCAGTAGAGTACATGGCATCACAGCTCACAGCAACCTCCAACTCCGGGGCATAAGGCGATTCTCTTGCCTCAGCCTCCTGAGTAGCTGGGACTATAGGCGCCTATGAGAATGCCCGGCTGTTTTTTGTTGCATTTTGGCAGGGGCTAGGTTCAAACCCGCCATCCTCGGTATATGGGGTCCTTTGCCCTACCCATTGAGCCACAGGTGCCACCCAGGAAAATTTTTTATCTTTTGGTCCCTACAATGTAGACTCATCACAAGCCTGCCATTACTTTACATGCACCCACCAGGCCTTAAGCCAAACCCAGTTTTTCACCTTTCCTAAAATATGCCATGATCTTACTCCTCTGTGATTTTGCACATTTTACACCTGCTTGATATACCCTTCCCGTTTGTCCTGCCTGAAAAGCTCATTCTTACCTTTCAGGAAAACTCAAAGGTGACCTCGTCTAGAAATCCCTTCAAACCAGGTTTTTACTGGTGTCTAATACTAAGGTACTTTAACATACTTAGCAACTATGTACTGAGCAAGTGTGGGCCCTTACAAAACGCTCTTTTAGCAGATAGTATATTTGAAATTTACTTCCTATCTCCTCACCCTAGGCAAAGAATTCTTTGAGGGCAGGATTTTTTCTTTTTCTTTTTTTGAGACAGCCTAAAGCGGTTGCCCTAGGTAGAGTGCCGTAGCATCACAGCTCACAGCAACCTCCAACTCCTCACCTCAAACGATTCTCATGCCTCTGCTTCCCAAGTAGCTGGGACTACAGGTGCCTGCCACAATGCCCAGCTAGTTTTTGGTTGCAGTTGTCATTGTTGTTTGGTGGGCCCGGGCTGGATTCGAACACACCAGCTCAGGTGTATGTGGTTGGTGCCTTAGCCGCTTGAGCCACAGGCACCAAGCCAGGATTTTTTAAATAAAAATATTTTCTGATGGTGAATAATGCACTCAATTCTACAACAGAGAACTGCTTTTATCTCAGAGTAATTAAGTTGATACATAATGAGACCAGCCTGTGCCACAGCGAGACCTCATCTCTAAAAACAGCTGGGAAGTTCGGCACCTGTAACTCAATGAGTAGGGCGCCAGCCACATACACTGAAGGTGACGGGTTTGAGCCCAGCCTGGGCCTGCTAAACAATAGTGACAACTGCAACAAAAAAAAAATGGTGGGACATTGTGGCAGGTTCCTGTGGTCCCAGCTCCCAGGGCAACAGCTTCAGATTCTGTCTCAAAAAAAAAAAAGAAAGAAAAGAAAAACTGATACATAACTTTTGTATATATTTATAAGGTATATGTGATATTTTGTTATATGCACGGAATGTGTAATGATCAAGTCTGGGTATTTAAGTATCCATCACATTGAATATCATTTCTATGTGGTGCGAACATTTCAAGTCCTCCCTTCTAGCGATTTAGAAATATACACTTGCATTGTTATTAACTATAGTCATCCTACTCTGCTAACATTAGAATTTATCCCTTCTACTTAATTGTATATTTGTACCCATTAACCAACCTCTCTTCATCCTACATACCCTTCCTAGCCTCTGGTAACTATCATTCTATTCACTACCTCCATGAGATCAATTATTTAGATCCCACATGAGTGAAAACATGTACTATTTGTCTTCCTATGTCTAGCTTATTTCACCTAAAATAATGACCTTTAGTTTTATCCAAGTTGCTGAAAATGATAGTATTTCATTCCTTTTAATGGCCAAATAGTATTCAATGGTGTATATATACTACATTTTCTTTATCCATTTATTTACTGATGGATGCTTGGGTTAATTCTGTATCTTTGTTATTGTGTTACTGCTACAACAAACAGAGGTGCAGGTGTCCCTTTGATATATTAATTTCCTTTCTGTTGGATAAATATGCAGTAATAGGATTGCTGGACTATGTGGTAGTTCTATTTTTAGTTTTTTGATAAACTTCCATACTGTATTCCATAATAGCTATACTAATTTACATTCCCACCAACAGTGTATAGGAGTTCCCATTTTTCTGTATTCTCACCAGATCTGTTATTCTTAAGTTGGGGGTTGATGACAGAAATTCTAGCTAGGGCAGGATAATATCGCATGGTAGTTTTGATTTGCATTTCCCTGATGACAGTGATGTTGAACATTTTTTCATATACCTGTTGGCCATTTGTATGTTTTCTTTTGAGAAATGTCTTTTGCTCACTTGTTAATGGGATTATTTGAAGGAAATTTAGTTCTTATTTTCCTGTGGGGTTGAGTTCCTTGTATATTCTGGATATTAGTCCCTTGATTCATGCATAGTTTACAAATGTCTTCTCCCATACAACAGATTGTCTCTTCAATCTATTGTTTTATTTGCTGTGCAGTAGCTTTTTAATTTAATACCATTTGTGTATTTTGTTGTTGTTGCTGCCTGTGTTTTCAAGGTCTTAGCCATAAAATCTTTGCCTAGATCAATGTCCTGAAGGGTTTCCTCTATGTTTTCTTCTGGTAGTTTTTTCATGTTTGTTTTGAGAAAGAATCTCACTCTGTCACCCTGGGTAGAGTACTGTGGCATCCTAGCTCACAGCAACCTCAAACTCTTGGGCTTGAGTAATCCTTTTTCCTCAGCCTCTCAAGTAGCTGGGACTACACTGCACTCAGCTAGTTTTTCTATTTTTAGTATAGATGAGTCTCACTCTTGCTCAAGCTGGTCTTAAACTCCTGAGCTCAAGCAATTCACCTGTCTCAGCCTCGCAGAGTCCTAGGATTATAGTCGTGAGCCACCATACCTGCCCTCCTAGTAGTTTTATCGTTTCAGATCTTACATTTAAGTCTTCAATCCATCTTGAATTGATTTTTGTATGTGGTGAAAGACAGGGGTCTAGTTTCAATCTTCTACATATGGATATTGTTTGCCCAGCACCGTTTATTAAAGAGGGTATGCTTTCCTCCAGTGTGTGTTCTTGGTGCCTTTGTCAAAAAGCAGGTCACTGTAAATATGTGCATTTATTCCTGAGCTCCCTATTCTGTGTGTGTGTGTGTATATGGTTTTTTTTTTTTTTTTTTGGAGATAGTCTCAAGCTGTCACCTTGGGTAGAGTGCTGTGGCATCACGGCTCACAGCAACCTCCAACTCTTGGGCTTAAGCAATTCTCTTGGCTCAGCCTCCCAAGTAGCTGGGACTACAGGTGCCTGCCACAACGCCCGGCTATTTTTTGGTTGCAGTTGTCATTGTTGTTCAGGAGACCTGGGCCAGGTTTGAACCCGCCACCCCAGGTGTATGTGGCACCCTTGCCGACTGACCTACAGCTGCCACCTTTCTTTCTTTTTTTGAGATCAAGTCTCACTATGTCACCCTCAGTAGAGTACTGGGACATCACAGCTCACAGCAACCTCAAAGTCTTGAGCCCAAGTGATTCTCTTGCCTCAGCCTCCCTTGTAGCTGGGACTACAGGCTCCCACCACAATGCCTGGCTATTTTTTTTTGTTTGTTTGTTTGTTTTTAGCAGGCTCAGGCCAGGTTTGAACCCACCAGCCCCAGTGCATTGTGGCCGGTGCCCTAACCCCTGAGCTATGGACACCAAGCCTATTCTCCGTTTTTTGGTTACCATGTTGTTTTGGTTACATAGACTTATCATATATTTTGAAGTCAGGTAGAATGATGACTACAGCTTTGTTCCTTTTGCTTAGGACTGCTTTGCTATTTGGGCTCTTTTTTGGTTCTATAGGAATTTTTAGGATTTTTTTTCTATTTTGGTGAAAAATAAGAATTGCTATCTTGACAAATATTGCACTGAATCTGCAGATTGCTTTGGGTAATGCTGTCGTTTTAACAATATTAATCCTTCCAATCCATGAGCATAGCATGTCTTTCCATTTACGTCCTCTTTAATTTCTTTTATCAGTGTTTTGTAGTTTTTCTTGTAGAGATCTTTCACCTCCTTGGTTAAATTTATTCCTAGGTTATATTTTGGGTTTGTTTGGGGTTTGAGGAATGTTTGTTTGTTGGGTTTTTTGTACCTACTGTAAATGGGATTATCTTTTTGGTTTCTTTTTCAGCAAGTTCATTATTATATATAGAAACGCTGATTTTTGTATGTTAATTTTGTATCCTGTAACAATTTATCAGATCTGAGAGATCTTGGTATAATCTTTAGGTTTTTCTAGATACAAGATCATGTCATCTGCAAAGAGGAACAACATGGCTTGTTCTTTTCCAATTTGGATGCCTTTTATCCCTTTCTCTTGCCTGACTGCTGCAGCTAGGACTTCCAGTATTATGTTGAATAGGAGTGATATAAGTAGGGATCCTTGTCTTGTACCAGTTTCTTAAAGGAAAGGCTTTCAACTTTTCTCCATTCAGTATGATGTTGGCTGTGGGTCTGTCATATATGGCATTTATTATGTTGAAGTATGTTCCTTCTAGGCCTAGTTTGCTAAGTGTTTTTATCTTGAAGGGATGTTGCATTTTATCAAATGCTTTTTCTGTCTATTGACTTAACTCTATTCTTGATTCTGAATATTACCTTAACTCAGACTACCTGAAGCCATTCAATTCTGAAATGGCTGGTCTGATGAGGAGACAGATAAGCAAGCAGACACACATGTGTTGCTTATGGATATTTTAGGGATTAAGGACAGTTCTGAATACTGACAGAATGACTTTGTTCAACTACTTTGTCCCCAAATAGTCTTAGTATATATTGAAATCTCATTCAGAGCAAATACTCTGAAAACTGGTATGTCACAAATGCCTAATAGGATTTCTCCCACCTTTTACCTCCAGGTAGAACACCTACTACCTCATATCATCCTTACTGTCCAGTTTTTAGCCATCTTATAAAAGCTGCTTTAGGGGCCAGGTGCTGTGGCTCATGTCTGTAATCCCATGCCTTGTCTGGGAGACTGAGGCAAGCAGATCACCTGAGCTCATGAGTTGGAGACCAGTCTGAGCTAGAGTGAGACCTCATCTCTAAAAATAGCCATGCGTTGTGGCAGGCGCCTGTAGTCCCAGCTACTTGGGAGGCTGAAGCAAGAGAATTGCTTAAGCCCAAGAGTTTGAGGTTGCTGTGAGCTATGATGCCACAGTACTCTACTGAGTGGGACAAAATGACACTCTGTCTCAAAAATAAATAAATAAAAGCTGCTTTATATACCTCCCAGACTATAGAATTTAACTCTTTTTCTAACACAGTGGTTATTAAAACATACAAGCATTGCATCTTATCCGAACAGTATCACAGTGTTGATGAAAACTCTCTTTATAGTAAAGTCTCAGAAAGGCATACAGAGAAGCACAAACACAGCTACAAAATAAAACATGGACAATTTGAGAAAAAGCCTTGAGTATTTTAGATAACAGGCTGCAACAATGATGACATTTAAAAAGGAAAAAAAATCTCCACTCTCTAAAAAATTTCACAAGTTTCAGTTTAGAAGGTTAAAAAAATTATGGATCAGTTTTTGGTGCAATTGGGACACTGAGGCCATTACAGAAGCATTAGTATTTTGATACCTAGTATCTAAGTTCTCAAAGTGACCCAGCAGAGATTATAAAACCTTTACATAGGCTCAGTGCCCATAGCACAGTGGTTACGGTGCCAGCCACATGCACTGAGGCTGGTAGGTTTGAACCTGGCCAGAGCCAGCTAAACAACATTGACAACTGCAACCAAAAAATAGCCAGGTGTTGTGGCAGGCGCCTGTAGTCCCGGCTACTTGGGAGGTAGAGGCAAGAGAATCCCTTAAGCCCAAGAATTTGAGGTTGCTATGAGCTATAACACCACAGCACTCTACTAAGGGTGACATAGTAAAACTCTGTCTCAAAAAAAAAAAAAACCTTTACCTATCTAAGCCCCAAAACAAAACATCCCCAAACAAAATAACATTACTAAGACATTCCTCTTATTTTCCTTCAACCATAATTTTTTTGTTTTTGTTTTTGTTTTTTGTAGAGACAGAGTCTCACTTTACCGCCCTCAGTGGAGTGTCGTGATGTTACAGGACTCACAGCAACCTCCAACTCTTGGGCTTCCGCGATTCTCCTGCCTCAGCCTCCCGAGCAGCTGGGACTACAGGTGCCTACCACAATGCCCAGCTATTTTTGGTTGCAGTTCAGCCGGGGCTGGATTTGAACCCGCTACCCTCGGTATATGGGGCCAGCGCCCTACTCACTGAGCCACAGATGCCACCCCCTTCAACCATAATTGTTAATGTTGCTATGCACATAAACTTAATATTTGCATGAAAAACTGGGTATACACTAAATAATAAATGTATAATCATGAATGTGAATAAATCGATTTTCAGTACCAAGCAGATGACAGGTATCTAGCTCTTTTAGTTTAAAAGCTTAGTGTTTCTTATAAATGGGCATGTCTAAACACAATTAGAAAAATGCACTGGGAGTAGAGGAGAGGGAAAGGGAGTGGGAACAACGACTTCTAATTATACCTACCATACAAATTGAATGAAGTTGAATTTTATAAGGGAGTCAACATACAGTAGAACCTCCATACTTTACCATCTCCATACATTGACCACCTCCTTAAGTTTACTTAATTTTCATGGACCAGACATGTACCACATGTACATATCAGTATAGTAATCCTAGTTCCTTAAGTTGACCACCTCCATGCACTGACCAGTTTTTAACAGTCCTTTGGGTAGGTCCACTTACAGAGCTTTACTTATATCATATTCCTCAACTAGTCACATAAATATAGAAAATTAATAAAACAGAGTATTTCTAGTAATGAGCCACTACAGGAGCTGGGCTCAGTACTGAATTTAAATGTTCTGATGATGCCTTGATCAAGAGGTTGGACTTCTGAGATCGTGTTTGTGAGATGATTAACTTGCAGGTGGCCAGGTCTATTGTCAGTAGAATAGACCATTTCTTCTTGTTCATTTCTCGATCAATACCCCTTTCACTCGTTCCCTCAAAAAAGGCTCAGTCATCCACATGCATTTGTTTGATCTCCAAGTGATGGGGAGGGCTTCAGGCTTCAGATTCTTGAATGTGTGTGGCTTTGCTGATTCACCAATCATTAAGGACTCTCATTTCTCTCCAGTTGAGCCAGTGCAAAGTAAAACTGTGAAAAAGTCTTTGGAAAATTTTGTGCTCTTACATTTGTCACCCTTCATGACAAGGTTCCTGTTAGCCCTCACATTGAAAAAGAGTCCACAGCCAGGCATGGTGGCTCACACCTATAATCCCAGCACTTGGGAGGCCGAGACAGGTGGACTGCCTGAGCTCACAGGTTCAAGACCAGCCTGAGCCAGAGCAAGATTTCGTCTCTAAAAATACCTGGGCGTTGTGGCAGGCACCTGTAGTCCCAGCTACTTGGGAGGTTGAGGCAAGAGAATCACTTAAGCCCAGGAGTCTGAAGTTGCTGTAAGCTATGACACTACGGCCCTCTAGTAAGGGCAAGTGAGACTCTGTCTCAAAAAAAAAAAAAAAAAGATGCTAATATCTTTGAGGACTTCAGTGATGCCCGGAATCTTTTTGATGAATTAACTCTTTCACAACTTCTACTGAAATTTTATTGGATTCACCATACGAGACTTTCTGGGAGGATCTCATGTCGCAGTTTAAATTTTTTGAGCCAACACTTGATGCTTGGAAATCTGCCACCCCAAATTCCTGTGCCAAGTTTTTAGTTATTTCTTGGACCATCAGCCAAGAGATTCAGGTGTTAATTGTCCTCATTTGTTTGAAGCAGCTAATTTGTCTTCATTGACTTCATCAAGGGAAATTTTCCTCCTTTTCCAGTGTAAGTTCCTGCTTTCCTTACTACATCTCTCTAAATACTCATGTTTATGGTTTTAAATGTTGCTAACTGTGGTCTTGCTAACAGCCAAATAATCCAAGCCATCTTTCTTTGGCTGCTGCTTTCCAGAAAACGTGGAAGGTCAACCTTTTCCTTCAATGCCAGCTCGTTGAGTTCTTTTCTCTGGGCCATCATGTCTTCAATTAACTGTAAAATTTTTCAATAATTGTAGGATGAACCTACAATTCAAACCATTCCTTCATGTTGAAAAAATATTCCACAATACATGATAAACAATAGGACATTAGGCCTAATCCAACACATGGCAATAAGAAAACTTATGCTAAACAAAAAATAATACAGCTAAGGGACACACACAAGAAAATCCACGCCTTCTACCCCTTGGCGTAGACTGGACTCAACTGGTTCAGTTATAGAGCAGCGGTTCTCAACCTGTAGGCTGCGACCCCCTTTTAACAATGAAAATACATTGCAACATTAGGAAGATTGAGAACCACTGTTATAGAGGATAATTTTTCTTTTTTTTTTTTTTTGAGTCAGAGTCTCACTATGTCGCCCTCAGTAGAGTGCCATGACATCACATCTCACAGCAACCTCAAACTCTTGGGCTTAAGCGATTCTCTTGCCTCAGCCTCCCAAGTAGATGGGACTACAAGTGCCCATCACAATGCCTGGCTATTTTGTTGCAGTTGTTTAGCTGGCCCGTGCCAGTTCGAACTCATCACCCCCAGTGTACGTGGCTGTCGCTATAACCACTGTGCTATGAGCGCCAAGCCTATAGAGGGTAAATTAATATTGTGTGTCACAGTCCAAGTGGTCTATATAAACAGGTCAGTCTTGGCTAGGTGTGGTAGCTTCATGTAATCTTAGCACTCTGGGAGGCCCAAGAGGTGGACTGCTTGAGCTCAGATGCTCAAGTCCAGCCTGAGCAAGAGTGAGACCCCATCTACTAAAAATAGAACAAAAGAAAACTAGCCATGTGTCATGGCGGGCACTTGTAGTCCCAACTACTCGAGAAGCTTAGGCAAGAGGATTGCCTAAGACCAAAAGTTTGAGCTATGATGATGCCACAGCAGTCTACCCAGGGCAACAAAGTGAGACTGTCTCAAAAAAACAAAAAAACAAAAAAACAAAAAAAAAAATTTAAAAAGAGGTCAGTCTTCCATTAAGTACATGTAGTACATGTACATTCTATGAAAATTAGGCCAACTTAAAGAGATGGTCAATATAAGGAAGTGGTCAACTATGGAGGTCCTACTGTATCTGGCAAGATATTAAATATCTTTGAACCTCAGTTTCCTCAATATACCAAGTATCTCTGAACCTCAGGTTCCTCATTTATAAAATGAAGTATAAAATACTCATAGGATTGTTATAGATATTAAATAAGATGCATGTTCTTAGTATAGTACCTAGGACAAAGAGCTCCATAGATATTAGCTGCCTATATAATATAGTATCTAGTCCTTAAATAGGGTGAATTATATATACATAGTATTCTAAGTGCTTTACATATATTAGCTCATATTATATCTTCCTCAACAAATCTCATAAAGTAGGTACTACCACAATCCCCATTTTGCAGATGAGGAAATATAACTGCATCAGAACAATCTGGTTCAACTTTTCTAATTGTTTTTTTCTTGAGTGTGTATGTGTGTGTAAAAAGGGGTCTCTCTACATTGCCCAGGCTGGTCCTGAACTCTTAGCCTGAAGCAATCCTCTCACCCAGGCCTTCTAATGTGCTGGGATTACAGGCATGAGCCACTGTGCCCAGCCTGGTTCAACTTTTATGTAACAAAGTTGTGAACTGTGTTTCAGCTGCCTAATAATAAACCTTTCTCGTTGCAAAAACCTGGTGCTTATGTGTTTGGCTTTCTGCTATGTTCAGACAAATGAACCCAGTTCATTTCAGTTACAGAAATGAAGGCAAAGAAGTCATGTAACTTGTACAAAATTGTAGTTTATAAATGGCAAAGCCAAGACTCAAGTCTAGCTGGGTACACTGGCATGTACTTTTATAGCCCCAGCTACTGGGGAAGCTGAGGTGGGACAATCACTTGAGCCCAGGAGTTGAAGACCAGCCTGAGCAATGTAGCAAGATTCTGTCTCTTAAAAATAAATGAAATAGGCCAGGCATAGTGGCTAACAGCTGTAATCCTAGCATTCTGGGAGTCTGAGGCAGGTGGATTGCGCTGAGCTCAGAGGTTTGAGACTAGCCTGAGCTAGAGTGAGACGCCATCTCTACAAAAGAAAGCTAGGTGTTGTGACAGGTGCCTGTAGTCCCAGCTACTTGGGAGGCTGAGGCAAGAGACTTGCTTAAGCCCAGGAGTTGGAGGTTGCTCTAAGCTATGATGCCACCACACTCTACTGAGGACCACAAAGTGAGACTCTGTCTCAATAAATAGATAAATAAAAATAAAAAAGATTCAAATATCCTCATTAGCATAGTGAGGAATTAAAAAAAAAAAGAAAAAGAAAAAGAAAAAAAGATTCCAACAGAGACAATCTATGTCCAAAGTCTCTGCTATGTTGTGTCTCAATGGATACATTAACACATTTTTTTTTTCCTCATACAACAGATGTTTGGTGAATATTCTCCATGTGGCAGGTAAAGTTCATGGTAAAGACTGAAAATAGAGATGAAACACACAGGGAGTTTTGGTCTAACAGAGAAAAGCAAACAAGTAAAAATATACCATAAGAAGTATCATTGTGTAAGGACTCAGCAAGGCCCGGCCTGAAACTGCCTCTACCTAGATACAGCCAATGTGGTACCATGCCACTGGCCCGACCCTGTCACACACCTCTCCCCCCGCCCCTTCTCCACAATAAAAAAATTTAAAAATAAATAAATAAATAAATAAATAAATAAATAAAAAAGAAGTATCATTGCTCTAATAAAAGTCTTTATAAAATATGTACACAGGAGGCAGAAAGGCGGTAATGATCAATCAAGCCATAAGGGTAAGAAAATAAGGCATCTGATTTCACATAATCATCAAAAATAAAATCATATCTGGGCATAGTAGCTTATCCCTGTAACCCCAGCACTCTGGGAAGCCAAGACAGGAAGATTGCTTAATTCAGGAGTTTAAGAAAGAAACTCTGCCTCTTTTTAAAATAAATAAATAAATAAAATGTCAGGAGTTTGAGACCAGCAAGAGAGAGACTCTGCATCTTTTTTAAATAAATAAAAAAAAATAAAATCACATCTAAAGAATAGTGGGCTAATTTGAATTACCATGTAAAACTGAAAGACAGCAAAAATAAAAAAAAGTACTAGGCACCGTACAAACAAAGCTATGTATTTCATTTGATCCTTGTAACACTATAAAGTAGGCACTATTAAAAAGTATAACAAAAGAACACAAATTTGTGATCTTAGGTTCGTAGTTCTTCATCAAGTCTCTCCCTTTCACTCGATCACTAACACATAGATACACACATGCACATTGGTTCCCATCTCTACTGCTCCTCCTATTCATGCTCCTTTGCCAGCTCTTCCTTCCCTTATTTGCCCTTAAATCTTGTAGTTCCTCAATGTTTGGTCCCACGCCCACTTCTGTATTTGGTATATTTGCCGTCTCTAAATAACCTCATTTATACCCATGGTTTCAATTACTCTGGTTTTTATTTTTATTTTTAGAGACAAAGATCTCACTATGTTGTCCAGGCTGGTCTTAAACTCCTGTTCTCAAGTGATACTCCTGCCTCCTGAATAGCTGGGATTATAGGCAGAAACTACTGCTCCCAGCTCAGTTACCCTATTTTAATGGTCTTAAATTGACATTTCCTTTTTTTTTTTCTTCCCGCTGGGGCCGAGTTTAAACCCGCCACCTCTGGCATATGGGGCCCAGCTCCCTACTCCTTTGAGCCACAGGCGCCACCCTTAAATTTACATTTCTAAGCTAGATCTGTCTTCTGACTCCAGAATTGTATCAGAAACTATTCGTTGATCATTTCCATGTGTAGGTCCCATAAGTACCTCACACTTCAGTCTAAAGCTGAAATCATCAAATATGCTCCAGTTGCACAAACTTGAAATCATCTTTGATTCCTCTTTCCCTTTAATATCACATCTAACCACTCATTAAATGGTACAGATAGAACCCTCTCTCAAAATTTTTTTTTTTTTTTTGAGACAGAGTCTCACTATGTCGCCCTTGGTAGAGCGCTGTGCTGTCACAACTCACAGCAACCTCAAATTCTTAGGCTTAAGAGACTCTCTTGGCTCACCCTCCCAAGTAGCTGGGACTACAGGCGCCTGCCACAACCCCCAGCTATTTGTCAGTCAGTTGTCATTGTTTAACTCGCCCGGGCTGGGTTAGAACCTGCCAGCCTCAGTGTATGTGGCTGGTGCTGTAACCACTGTGCATAGGTGCCACGCCCCCCTCTCAATTTTTATAAGCATAAATTTAAAAATATGTTTACTATTTCAAATCACTTTTATTTTGTTGGGGTTTTTTTTTGAGACAGAGTCGCACTTGGTAGAGTGCCCTGAGTTCATGGCAACCTCAAACTCTTGGGCTCAAGAGATCCTCTTGCCTCAACCTCCTGAGTAGCTGGGACTGCTCTTGCTCTTGCTCAGGGTAGACTCAAACTCCTGAACTCAAGCAATCCATCCTCCCTGGCTTCCCAGAGTGCTAGGATTACAAGCATGAACCACCACACCTAGCCAATATTTCAAATCATTTCATTCTTTCCTATCCCCATTGCCAACCCTCCCCCCACTTTTGATATACAAATCATATCACATCTTTCATCTGGACCATTGTGCATCTACTCTTACCCTCTCCAGTTCATTTGATGTCTTGCAATCAGAGTAATCTTTTTTTTTTTTTTTTTTTTTGGGACAGTCTCAAGCTATCTCCCTTGGTAGACTGCCATGGCATCATAGCTCACAGCAACCTCAAACTCTTGGGCTTAAGCAATTCTCTTGTCTCAGCCTCCTAAGTAGCTGGGACTACAGGCACTCACCACAACACCCAGCTATTTTGTTGTTGTTGTTGTCATTATTGTTTAGCAGGTCTGGGTCAGGTTCAAACCTGCCAGCCTTGGTGTATGTGGTCGGCGCCCTACCCACTGAGCTATGACTGCTGCCCCACAATAACCTTTTTTTTGTTTGTTTGTTTGCTTGCTTTTGCAGTGTTTGACCGGGTTTGGGTTTGAACCCGCTACCTCTCGCATATGGGGCCAGCGCCCTACTCCTTTGAACCACAGGGGCCACCCCACAATAACCTTTTTATAAAGCATATGAGAACACATTACCCCATACTTAAAAGTAAATTTTATAAGATAAAATGCTAAATCCATATTCCTGAGGACCTCTATAGACAATGAGGTCCTCAACAAGCCTGTGCTTACCTCTGCAAAATCATTTCATGTATTACAAATCTGCCTCTGACCATCTGCCCTGGCCATTCTGGATTTCTTTACTCAGTTGCATCTCAGACTTCACTCATCCAGGCTTATGAATAGACTTCTGAAATGGAATGCTTTTTTTTTTTTTTTGAGACAGAGTCTCACTATGTCACCCTCAGTATATGCCATGGTATCACAGCTCACAGCAACCTCAAACTCTTGGGCTTAAGAGATTCTCTTGCCTCAGCCTCCCAAGTAACTGGGACTACAGGTGCCTGCCACAATGCCTGGCTATTTTCTTTTGTAGTTGTCATTGTTGTTTAGCAGGACCGGGCTGGGTTCGAACCCACCAGCCTCGGTGTATGTGGCTGGTGCCGTAACCACTGTGCGACAGGCGCCAAGCCAGGAGTGGAATACTTATCTCTAACACAATCCTTTTGTAAGGAAACTTCACCTGGCTAATTCCTATTCACCCATCAAGTCTCAATTTAAAATTCCCTTTCTCAGAAGACCATTCTCCTTCCCCAAATTACATTATGGTCTTTTTGTACTCCTTTGTAATCTCTGTGTAGAGACAGACCCTAGTTTACTTGAATATCCCCACCCTCTGATGTTTCTGCTTTTATATGATGCCTTCCCTTAAGCACAAGCAGGGTCTGTGACTTGCCTCTAACAAATACAATATGACATAGGTGACATTAACCTTAGTTAAAAATATTTTTAAAAATTAACTGCAGGCCAGGCACAGTGCCTCACATCTCTAATTCTAGCACTCTGGGAGATCAAGGCAGTTAGATTACTTGAATTCAGGAGTTCGAGACCAGCCTGAGCAAGAGTGAGACCTCATCTCTATTAAAAATAAAAAAACTAGCTAGGCATTGTGGTACACACCTGTAGTCCAAGCTACTTGGGAGGCTGAGGCAGGAGAATCTCTTGAGCCCAGGAGTTTGAGGTTGCCATGAGCTATGATACCATAGCACTCTACCCAAGGCAATGGAATGAGACTCCGTCTCAAAAAAAAAAAAAAAAAAAAAAGAAAATTAACTGCAACTTAAATGTAATGAGTTACATAAGATTGTAATGGGTCTTGCTAGGAGACACTCTCATTTGCTAGCTTTGAGGAATAAGCAGCCACATTGTGTGCTATCATATGGAAATGCCATATGACAACAAACTAAAGGCAGCATCCAGCAAGAACCTGAGGCTCTCAATTCAGCAGATGGCAAGAAACTGAATGCTTCCAACAACCATAATAATCACATGAGCTTAGTAGCAGATCCTTCCCCAGTTGAGCTTCAGATAAGATGCAGCCTTAGGCTTGGTGCCCATAGCACAGGGGTTATGGCACCAGCCACATATACCCAAGCTGGTGGGTTTGAGCCCAGCCCAGGTCAGCTAAACATCAATGACAACTGCAACAAAAAAATAGCTGGGTGTTATGGCAGGCACTCGTAGTCCCAGCTACTTGGGAGGCTAAGGCAAGAAAATCACTTGAGCCCAAGAGTTTGAGGTTGCTGTGAGCTGTGGTATCATAGCATTCTACTGAGGGCAACATAGTGAGACTCTGTCTCAAAAAAAAAAAAAAAAAGAAAGAAAGAAAAGATGCAGTTCTAGCTTATATACTGACTACAGCTTTGTGAAACCTTGAAGGAAAGGACCCTGTCAAGTCAGACTTAGACTCAAACTACAGAAACAGATATAATAGATGTGTGTTCTTTTAAAACCACTGCATTTGTGCTAATACTGTTATACAGCAACAGGTAACTAATATACTATGCTTCCCTTTGTGTTACACTCAATCTTTAGGTTACAAACTCCATGAGGGTGGGAATAAGATAATCACCACAGCATCTCACCACTTAGCACAATAACACATAGAGGAACGACAACATAATAAAAGTAAATAAAACATGGTCCCTACTTTCATGAAGCTTAAAGCTAAGTAGGAGGGCAGACTTTTCAAACAGATAATTTCAAAAGAATATGGTAAACATACCATGGATTTCTTTGAAGATTCAGAATATGGATACCTAAGTCAGATCACAAGGGTTGAGGGAAAGAAGAGGAAGAAATCTTCTCTCAAAAGCAATAAAGACAAAGAATGCCCTTTTTTGGTGATCAAATCAATACTATAAGGACCACTCTCTCAGGGTTGATTTCATTACCAATAACATCTTTAGAATACAATCTGTTTCCAAAGCAACAACATATTTCGGTATGGTGGGTTGAAAAATAAACAACCACACCTTTGGTGATAAGACACTATTTTAGGGTTTTTGTTTTTTTGAGACAGAGTCTTGCTCTGTGCCCTGGGTAGAGTGCCATGGTGTCCTGGCTCATAGCAACCTCAAATTCTCAGGTTTGATAGATCCTCTTGCCTCAGCCTCCTGAATAGCTGGGACTACAGGTGCCACGACAATGCTCAGAGACAGGGTCTCACTCTTGCTGAGGTTGGTCTTAAACTCCTGAGCTCAAGCAATCCACCTGCTTCGGCCTCCCAGAGTGCTAGGATTACATGAGTGCACCACCACACCCAGCTGACAAGACACATTTTAAGTACTGTATAACCTGGTTAAAAAGAAAATCTATGGTTTCAAAGTAATTCCATTAATTGTCTCAAGAAATGTTTGGGAATCAACTCTTGAGAGATTACCTACGTAATCGATATTCACATTGATTAGATGATATGATTTACATATAGAAAATTCTAAAAAATCCACACAATATTACAATAAAATTTTTTTAAATTAAGACAGAGTCTCACTTTGTTCCCCTCTGTAGAGTGTTGTGGCATCATAGGTCACAGCAACCTCAAACTCTTGGGCTTAAGCGATGCTTTTGCCTCAGACTCCCTAGTAGCTGGGACTATAAGAGCCCTCTACAACAACTGGCTATTTTTTTTTTTTTGTTACTGCTGCTATTGTTTAGCAGGCCTAGGCCAGGTTCAAACCCACTAGCCCCAGTGCTCATAGCCCAACCACTGAGCTATGGGCACCCAGCCTACAATAAATATTGTAATAAATATTATAATAACTATTACAATAAATAAAATCATTCAGCAAGGTTTATAGAATATAAGATCAATACATAAACATCAACTGTATTTCTCTCTACTAGCAAAAAACAATCTGAACATGAAATTAAAACAATTCTACTTAGAATAGCATCAAAACATAAGAGCCAAAATTATAAAACTCTTAGAAGAAAACACTGGGGGAAATCTTCACAGCATTGGATTTGGCAACAATTTCACAGATATGACATCAAAAGCACAAGCAACAAAAGGGAAAGCATTAACAGATAAATTTAGACTTCTTCAAAATTAAGAACTTTTATACATCAAAGACACTAGCAAGAAAGCTAAAAGACAATTTACAATGACAGGTTAACCCTTTAGAATAGTAAAAAAACAAAAACAAAAAAACCTTACAGAATGGAAGGAAATATTTGTGAATCATATGTCTGACAGGGATTAATATCCAAAATATAGAAAGATTTCCAGGCTGGGAGTGGTAGTTTACACCTGGAATCCCAGCACTCTGGAAAGCCAAGGTGGGTGGATCGCTTGAGCTCATGAGTTCAAGACCAGTCTGAGCAAGAGCAAGACCCTGTCTCTATAAATAGCCCAGCGTAGTGGCCTATAGTCCCAGCTACTTGGAAAGCTGAGGCAAGAGTCAACTTCAATCCTTAAAGTTGCTATGAGTTATGATGCCACGGCACTCTACCGAGGGCAACAAAATGTGACTCTGTCTCAAAAAAATGAAATAAAATAAAATAAAATAAAATAAAATAAAGAAAGAAAAAGAAAGATTTCCCTTAAATCAACCAAAAGACAAACTTAAAAGTGGGCAAAGAACTTTAAAAGACATTTCTCCAAAGATAAATAAATTATGGATAAGTTGCACTTATGTTTATAGCAGCACAATTCACAACTGCAAAGATATGGAAACAACCCAGGTGCCCTTCAACACATAAACAGACTAATAAACTGTGGTATGTGTTTACCATGGAATACTATTGAGTCATGAAAATGATAGAGATGTGATATCTTTTGTAACAACCTGAATGGATTTGGAGAACATTCTCCTAAGTGAAGTGTCACAAGAATGGAGTACCACACATACTCAGTACTTAATTAGATCTAGTAGATTAACAACTACATGCTCATGTGAGAGAAAAACTCAATTAAATTGAAGTAAAGGGGAAGAGGAGAAGGGGTTGATGATACACCCAACAGGTACACTGCATGGGTATAATGGACACTTTCTGGATGAGGGGCACAACTACATTAACCCTACAAAAACACTTTAACCTTACAAAAGCAAAACATGCAAGCTAATCATAAATACCCACATACTAATCTGAACTTTTTTATTTTATTTATTTATTTTTTTTTTTTTGGAGACAGAGTCTCATTTTATCGCCCTCAGTAGAGTGCTGTGCCGTCAGAGCTCACAGCAACCTCAAACTCTCAAACTCAAGCAATTCTCTTGCCTCAGCCTTTGACTACAGGTGCCTACCACAACACCCAACTATTTTTAGAGAGGTCTTGCTGTGGCTCAGGCTGGTCTCAAACTCGTGATCTCAGGCATTCCACCCACCTCGGTCTCCCAGAGTTCTAGGATTACAGGCATGAGCCACTTTGCCTGGCCTAATCTGAAATTTTTTAAAATGATGAATGAAAAGATGCTCAACATTACTAGTCATTAGAAAAATGTAAATCAACCACAATCAGATGCTACTTCACACTCACTATGATGGATATAATAATTATGAGAGAGAGAGAAAGAGAAAATAGGAAGCACTAACAAAGTTGAACAGAAACTAGAACCTTTGGACATTGCTGGTGGGAATGTTAAATGGAACATTTACTATGAAAAACAATCTGGTAGTATCTCTAAAAGTAAAACATAGAATTACTCTATGACGGAGTTATTCCATGCCTAGGTATGTAACCAAAAAGAACTAAAAATAGATCTTCAAACAAATACTTATATATAAATGTTCATCCCAACACTGTTTATAACAGCCAAAAGATAGAATCAATCCAAATGCCTATCAACAAAATGTGGTATTATCAATGCATTGGAACATTACTGGGCCATAAAAAAGAATGAAGTACTAATACATGCTATAACATGGATGAGTGTTGAAAACATCATGCCAATTAAAAGAAGTCACCATGGCCCGGTGCCCATAGCTCAATGATTAGGGTGCCAGCCAAATACACAGGGCTGGCAGGTTTGAACCCAGCCCACGCCTACTAAACAACTACAACAACAAAAAAAATAGCCAGGCATTGTGGTGGGCCCCTGTAGTCCCAGCTACTTGGGAGGCTGAAGCAAGAGACTTGCTTAAGCCCAGGAGTTGGAGGTTGCTATGAGCAGTGATGCCACGGCACTCTACCAAGGACAACATAGTGAGACTCTGTCTCAAAAAAAAAAAAAAAAACCCAAAAGGCCATATATTTATTATATGTTTCCATTTATATGAAATGTCCAAAATAAGTAAATCCATACAGACAAGAAGCAGATTAGTGATTGTTCGGGGCTAGGAGAAGGGAAGAATGGAAAGTGACTATAAGAAAACAAAGTTTCTTACAATACACTCGCCAAATGATTTTCAAAGTTAAGCTTTTCCCATGTAACTCAGATGGTTCATTTATCTTCCCAGAGAAACTGTTTCAGTCCACAAGAACTTCTTAGGGACCCATGTTTCTTGAAGATGTGGATATGAGACAACTGAAATTGCTAGCTCAGTGGGGAAAGCATTAGTCAGAAGATGGGGCTGTTTTTTTTTGTTTGTTTTTGTTTTTTTCCTGTAAAATATATTATGATTATTCTGCTAGTCTGTGGCTAATTTTAATAAAGTTTATTTAAATTTAAAAAAAATAAATAAAACAAAGTTTCTTTTTAGGATAATAAAAATACTCTAAAATTACATAGTGGTGATAGATGCATGACTCCATGAATATGCTAAAAAAAAAACTTAATTATTTATTCTATTTTTCCCATTTAGACACAGTGGGAATTATTTATGTGAAAGGGAAGACTTGTGATATGTGAATTATTTCTCAGTAAAGCTGTTATTTTTAAAATTTTACATTGAGGCTCGGTGCCTGTGGCTCAAGTGGCTAAGGTGCCAGCCACATATAGCTGAGCTGGCGGTTCAAATCCAGCCCAGGCCCATAAAACAACAACGATGGCTGCAACCAAAAAATAGCTGGGCGTTGTGGCGGGCGCCTGTGGTCCCAGCTACTTGGGAGGTGGAGGCAGGAGAATCATCACCTGAGCCCAGGAGTTGGAGTTTGCTATGAGCTGTGATGCCATGGCACGCTACCCAGGGTGAAAGCTTGAGGCTGTCTCAAAAAAAAAAAAAAAAAAAAATTACATTGATAATTTTATTCTGAAATGGGATTCCAAGTTCTATAGTTTTCACAATACATACTAGCAGATAGACTTATCTCATGGCTAATAAAGGGTACTTGAGTTATCCCACAAAACTGGAACAATCATTTCCTTACAAGATTTCCAGGAAGAAGTCTTTCCAGGAAGTCTCCACTTATGCTCCTAAACAAAATAAGTATAAAAAAGTAAGATCCTTCCATGGTATCCCAACAAAACACTTTTTTCAAATACCACTACCCCACACACACACACAAAAGAGAAGCACTCTCAAATTATTAGCCACTGATACACTGGAGGCGAACAAATTTTCCACTTACCTGAGGATGAGAGGCTAGGGCCATTATGCCACTTGTTTTTATATTTTTCTCTCTCACAAACATATACACAAATGTATGTTACTTCCACTTACAGGTATTTCAATTCCATACTAAATAGATTTCGCTAATAACTAAAAAGTTCCAATTTTCTTAGAAACATCAAAAGCATCCTAATCTCTCTTTCATGGTTTAAAAAGAAAGATTAACAGTTAAAGGAAAATTATTTGAAGCTCACAAATGATTTTAATTGAAAACCCTACCTATTTTATTTACTCCTAGGTATATTTTTCCCAAATACAAGTCATAAAATACATTCATCTTTTCTAATGACTGTAGGCCAGGATTTCATGACCTCAGCACAAATGACATTTTGCACAGAATGATTCTTTGTTGGGTAAGGCCATCCTATGCATTGTGGATGTTTAACAGCAGCCCTGGCTTCCATCCATTATATGCCAGTAGCACACTCTACCAAACTGTGACAACCAAACAGCAGCCCTGGCTTCCATCTGCTAAATGCCAATAGCACACTCTACCAAACTGTGACAACCAAACATGTCTCTATACATTGATAAATGTCTCCTGGGGAGCAAAACTTCCCCCAGTTGAGAGCTGATGCTCTCATCTATCCATCTTAATTATTTCCTAACAGAGCAAATTAAAGTTATCATTAACCTCACAAACAGATTTTCATAAAGTGCAGAAGCTAAATACATTTAAAGGGGAAGGTTTTTGTTTCTTATAAACCTATTCCTGAAACTATTATAAAATATTTTAAATAATTTTTTAATTATCCATATATATGTATTCCCAAATATACAGTATGGAAGAAATAGAAATACAGTTCATTACTAATAAATTTAGATTTCCCTTTGTACCCACCTATCCTAGAATATATTAATATAAGTACCAGTGCTTCTTTCTTCCTCTCTCCCTTATAATAAATTAGAGGTATTGAAAAAGGACTTTCTATTCAAAACTTTCTACTTCTACGATGACAATCAGTAGAACAATGATAATTATGACCTAAAATACATATCACCTAATAGAAAAATAATATTCTTTTTTGAGACAGAGTCTCACTAAGTTGACATCACAGCTCACAGCAACCTCAAACTCTTGGGTTCAAGTGATTCTCTTGCCTCAGCCTCCTGAGTAGCTGGGACCACAGGTGCCTGCCACAACACACGACCATTTTTTTGTTTTGCTTGCAGTTGTCATTGTTGTTTAGAAGGCCCAGGCTGGGCTCGAACCCGCCACCTTCAATGTATGTGCCTAGTGCCCTACTTCACTGAGTTATAGGCACCTAGCCAGAAAAACAGTATTTTTTGAGTTCCTAAGAAATTAAAGTCCTCACTCTGGGAGGCCCAGGCGAGAAGATTACTTGAGCTCAGGAATTTGAGACTAGCCTGAGCAAGAGTGAGACTCTGTCTCTACTGAAAAATAGAAAAATTGGCTGGGCATGGTGGCTCACACCTATAATCTTAGCACTGTGGGAGGCTGAGACAAGTGGATCCCTTGAGCTCAGGAGTTCAAGACCAGTCTGAGCGAGAGAACAGAAATTAGAAAAACTAGCTGGGCATTGTGGTGAGCACCTATAGTCCCAGCTACTTGAGAGGCTGGAGCAAGAAGGATTGTTTGAGCCCCTGGAGTTTTGGTTACTGTGAGCTATGAAGCGACGGCACTCTACCCAAGGCAACAGAGTGAGACTCTGTCTCAAAAGAAAAAAGAAAAAGAAAAACTAGAGTGGCATTGTGGTGGGTATCATTAGTTCCACCCACTTGAGAGGCTAAGGCAGGAGAATCACCTGAACCTAGGAGTTTGAGGTCACTGTGAACCAGGCTAATGCCATGGCACCCTAGCCTGGAGCAACAAAGCGAGACTCTGTCTCAAAAAAAGAAATGAAAGGCTCAGTGCCTATAGCTCAGCAGCTAGGGCACCAATGACATACATCAGAGTATGTCACGGACGCCTGTAGTCCCAGCTATTTGGGAGGCTGAGGCAAGAGAATTGTTTAAGCCCAAGAGTTAGAGGTTGCTGTGAGCTGTGATACTACAGCACCCTACTAAGGGCAACATAGTGAGACTCTTGTCTCAAAAAAAAAAAGAAAAAGAAATGAAAGAGGCTCGGCACCCATAGCACAGTGGTTACGGTGCCAGCCACATACACCAAGGCTGGCAGGTTCGAAACCAGCCCAGGCCAACTAAACAACATTAACAAATGGAATAAAAAATAGCCGGGCATTGTGGCAGGCACCTGTTGTCCCAGCTACTTGGGAGGCTGAGGCAAGAGAATTGCTTAAGCCCAAGAGTTTGAGGTTGCTGTGAGCTGTGATGGCCACGGCGTTTTACCAAGGGCAACATAGTAAGACTCTGTCTCAAAAAAAAAGAAAGATATTAAAGTCCACAACAATAACCGAAGTTTAGCCAATAAAATTAGCAAGATAATTAATTTAAGAAATACATCGTTATCACTGACAATCACAATCTAAAGGAGCCTAAGTTCCTTCCAAATCAACTGCTTGAAAAGATGTTTTTGTAGCTATACAACTAAACAAGATTGCTTAAGACAAGATGCTTTTAAAAATACTTTTGGTAAAGAAAATGACATTATTCTAATTGTAACTTATAGAGCTACTATTGATCCACACAATGTACAATGAAGACCACGGAACTTTGCTAGTCATGCTTTCTCATCTCTCATAAAATATAGCCCTAACAGGATTTTCTTATTTTTTTATTTTGAGATGTAATCTCTCTTTGTCATCCAGGCTGGAGTACAGTAGCACAATCATAGCTTACTGCTGCCTCAAACACCTGGGCTCAAGCAATTCTTCTCTCTCAATCTCCCAAGTAGCTAGAACTACAGGTACATGCCACCACGCCCAGTTAATATTTTTATTTTTATTTTTTGTAGAGCAAGGTCTTGCTACATTGCCCAGACTGGACTCAAACTCTGGGCATTAAGCTATTCTCCTGCCTCAACTTCCCAGTGAACTGGTATTTCAGGTATGAGCCACCATCCTGATCCTAAAAGCGTTTGTTACTTATCTAATGCCAGGGTTCAGAACTAAAGGAAGAACAGCATAAACACAACAAATAACTAAAGTCTATTTTTAAGGATGACCAGAGTGTTCAAAATTCCAAAACTGAATGTTTCGGGGTTTTTTTTGAAGCTTTTGGCCAGGGCTGGGTTTGAACCCAGCACCTCCAGTATATGGGGCCAGTGCCCCACTCCTTTGAGCAACAGGCACTGCCCTCGAAACTGAATTTTTTAAAGGAATTAAATAAGCCACATAAATCCACATTCCTCACTGTAAATTCATCCATCCATCAATCTTTACTTTGCTATCTAGGACAACTACAAGTCCATAGGTTACCTGAATAATTTATATCTCCCACACCAGAGGTCAAATACTTCCTTTTTTTTTTGAGACAGAGTCTCACTATGTCGCCCTCAGTAGAGTGCCATAGCTTCACAGTTCACAGCAACCTCCAACTCTTGGGCTTAAGCAATTCTCTTGCCTCAGCCTTCCAAATAGCTGAGATTACAGGCACCTGCTTCAACTCCTGGCTATTTTTTGGTTGCAGTTGTCATTGTTGTTTGCCAGGCCCAGGCAGAGCTCAAATCCGCCAGCTTCAGGGTATGTGGCTGGCGGCCTACTCACTGAGCTATAAGTGCCAAGTCCAAATACTTCCTGTTCATGCCACTAATATATTTTTTATTTGACCTGACCTTTAAAGCTCTATAATTGCCTGTACTTTGTAATCAAAGATTAAAAACTAGGGCGGTGCCCATAGCCCAAGGAGTAGGGCGCCAGCCCCATATACTGGAGGTGGCAGGTTCAAACCCGGCCCCAGCCAAAAACTGCAACAACAAAAATAAAATAAATGTTTAAAAAAATAAAATAAAATAAAATAAAAAATAACCATTACCTGGCCAGGTGCGGTGGCTCACACCTGTAATCCTAGCACTCTGAAAGACTGAGGCAGGAAGATTGCTTGAGCTCAGGACTTCAAGATCAAACTCAGCAAAAGCAAGACTGTATCTCTACTAAAAATAGAAAATTTAGGCCAGGTGCAGTGGCTCATCTCTGTAATCCTAGCACTCTGGAAGGCCAAGGCAGGTAGACTGCCCTGAGCTCACAGGTTCAAGACCAGCCTGAGCAAGAACAACACTCCATCCCTAAAACTAGCTGGGCGTTGTGGCAGGTGCCTGTAGTCCCAGCCACTCTGGAGGCTGAGGCAAGAGAATCGCTTGAGCCCGAGTTGGAGGTTGCTGTGAGCTGTGATGCCATGGTACTCTACCGAGGGTGACAAAGTAAAACTCTGTCTCAAAAAAAAAACAGAAAAATTAGTCCGGCATCGTGGCCAGTACCTGTAGTCCCAGATACTCAGGCACCTAAGGCAGGAGGATGGCTTGAACCTAAAAGTTTGAGGTTGCTATGAGCTAGCTGATACCACAGCACTATAGTCTGGGCAAAAGAATGAGACTCTGTCAAAAAAAAAAAAATTAATCATCATCTATCTACAGTTATAGTTAGCTATTCAGGGGTTGACAAACTTTTCCCATAAAGGGTCAAACAGTAAATATCTTAGGCTTGAAGGTCATATGGTCTCTGTTATAAGGACTAAACTCTGCCACAGAAGCAGAAGAAAAGCCATAGAAAATACATTAACAACAGGGTGCAGCTGTGTTCCAATAAAACTTTATTTATGTCTTGGCGCCTATAGCTCAAATGGCTAGGGCACCAGCCACATACACCAGAGCTGGCAGGTTTGAATCCAGCCTGGATCCACCAAACAACAATGATGATAACTACAACCAAAAAACAAATAAATAAATAAGGGTGGCACCTGTGGCTCAGTGAGTAGGGCACCGGCCCCATATACCAAGAGTGGCAGGTTCAAACCTGGCCGCGGCCAAACTGCAACAAAAAATAGGTAGGTGTTGTACTGGGTGCCTGTAGTCCCAAATACTTGGGAGGCTGAGGCAAAGAATCACCTAAGCCTAAGAGCTGGAGGTTGCTGTGAGCTGTGACGCAACAGTGCTCTACAGAGGGCAACAAAGTGAGACTCTGGCTCTTAAAAAAGAAAAAGTAGTTGGGCATTGTAGCAAGCTCCTGTAGTCCCAGCTACTTAGAAGGCTGAGGCAAGAGAATCACTTAAGCCCAAGAGTTGGGAGGCTGTTGTGAGCTGTGATGCCACAGCACTCTACCCAGGGTGATACCTTGATGCTCCGTCTCAAACACAAACAAAAAAAGCAAAAAAGGCTCATCAGCTTTAATCATCAGAGAAATGCAAATCAAAACCACTTTGAGATATCAGTAAGATTAGCCCACATAACAAAATCCCCAAACTACAGATGTTGGCGTGGATATGGACAGAAGGGAACACTTCTGCACTGCTGGTGGGAATGTAAACTAATATGTCCCTTCTGGAAAGAAGTTTGGATAACACTTAGAGAACTAAAAGTAGACCTGCTGTTTGATCCTGCAATTCCTGTACTAGTTATATATCCAGATGACCAAAAACCACTTTACAACAAAGACATTTGCACAAGAATGTTTACTGCAGCCCAATTCATAACTGCCAAGTAATGGAAGCAGCCCAAGTGCCCATCAACCCATGAATGGATTAACAAATTGTGGTATATGTATACCATGGAATACGCCATAGAACAGATGGAAACTTTACCTCTTTTATGTTTACATAGATAGAGTTGGGTCAAATTCTTCTTAGTAAAGTATCTCAAGAATGGAAAAAAAATACCCTATGTACTCAACACTATTATGAAATCAATATATAATCACCCACACTTTCATACAAAAGATAAAACACAATTATAGCCCAGAAAGAAGGAGAGAAGAGGAGGGGAAAAGAGAGAGGGTAGACAGGTGGAGGGACAGTAATCCATGGGACCTTACCTACTGTGCATATTGCAAGGGTACATGTCAAATATATTAATAGTAGAGTATAAATGTCTAAACACAACAATAAGTGAGGTGAATGCTATGTTAACCAGTTTGATGCTACATTAACCTGTTCCAAATGAATCCTATGAATGCTATGAATGCTGTGTTAACCTGTTCCAAATTGTACATAAAATCAGCACATTACCCCATAAATGCAGTAATGTACATAATTATCTAATCTAATTTAAAAAACAAATAAATAAATATAACATTAACATATGGGAATATAAATTCAAACCATACAGAAGGAAATGAAAGGTTAAAAAAAAAAAAAAGCCACACCACCGTGACCAGGCAAAGCCTATGTCCTAATTAAACACATCTATCCCACTCTTTGAAGTAAATCTAAACATTAGCAAAACAATATGAGAAAAGATGAAGTATCACTCACCTTGAACACTTCAGAAAAGAAGCCAGACCCTATTTTTTCACAGGTAAAATCATCCAAACGTGTCAGTCTGGAAAAAGCACTTATAAGAGCTCGATATGAAGATGGCCAAACTCTTCCCACCTGGGTGGCATTCCCATCCCCTCCACCACCTCCTTCAAATTCTTCAAGACGCTCCACTCGTGGAGGAAATCCTGCAATTGAATTCCGTTTGCTCCGATCCATTGTCTCAATAATCACTTTTTTCTTCTTTTAAGAAGGAACTCCACATACAAATTTTTGTTGAATTTTACTTCTCTTCTGGTTTGACACTAAACAATAAATAAAAAAAAAAATTTCTTAAAGCCATAAATGAATTAATATATGCAAGGCAATGAACAAACACAAAAGTACTTTCTTTCACAGTCTAGCTCCTGGTTTTCAGATCTCAAAAATACTTTAAGCCTTCATCCTCAAATAACACAGATGTATTTAAAGTCCAAGATGTAAACAGTCTTTAACATGAGTATAAAATCATCAGATAAGAAAAATAAGATCAATTACATTCTAAGTAACAAAATAACAATAATTAATACCTATTATTCGCTGAGCACCTATTTCCAAGAAACACAGTATAAGATCTGACACGTCGTGTCATTTGATTTTCAAATAATCTATAATATAAAGATTATTATGCACATTTCACACAGAGATCATGCAATCAAGTCACTAAAAGGCTGAGATAAAACTAAACTGTTAATACAAAGCTGTCTGTTTCAAAAATCTGTGTACTTATCAATGCCCTTTAGAACCTCATAAAATTTTCTCTTTATCTGAAAAATTAAGTCCAATATATAGAGCAAAGATGACAAGGAGACCTCAAAATTATACATTATATAATTCTAAAGGTTTTTTTTGTTTGTTTTGAGACAGGGTCTCACTCTGTTGCCTGGGCTATAGTGTAATAGTACCATCAATGCAACCTCAAACTCCTGAGTTGAAGTGATCCTTCTGCCTCAGCCTCCCAAGTAATGGGGTGTATACTCTACAGACATGTACCACCACACACAGCTAATCTTTTTACTTTGGGGTACAGATGGGAGTCTAGCCATGTAGCTCAGACTGGTCTTGAACTCTGAGCCTCAAGTGATCCTCCTTCTTGGCTTCCCAAAGTGCTAGGATTACAAACCATGCCCAGCCTATATATACAATTTTTTTTTTCTTGAGGGAGACTCACTCTGTCACCCTGTATAGAGTGCTGTGGCATCATGAAGGCTTACAGCAACCTCAATCTCTTGGGCTCCAGCAGTCCTCCTGCCTCAGCCTCCCAAGTAGCTGGGACTACAGGCACCCACCACAACACCCTGCTAGTTTTTCTATTTTTAGTAGAAAGAAGATCCCACTCTTGCTCAGGCTGGTTTTAAACTCTTGAGCTCAAGCAATCCACTTGCCTTGGCTTCCCAGAGTGTTAGAATTATAGGTGTTAAGCCACCACATCCAGCCCAATATAATTTTTAAAAAAGAAAGTACATTCAAAAGCAATCTAAAAATTCATTGTTGATTAAATAGAACAGTCCAGCAGAAGTAACTATAGAAGGCACTGACTATACCATCTGATATACAACTAAAAATAAAAGCTCAAGTCCACTTCTCATTTGAGCCTGTCTTTTCCTATTTCTACTTTTTTCCCACAAGATGCAAATGTAAGGGTTTTATTCAAAACACAACATTGTGATTTTTTAATTAGTGAAGTACTTTTACTATCCAACCTACTTCACCCTGCCACTCCAAGAGTAGTGGCAGGACACCTAGAGCCATCCTTACAACATAACCCTGCCTCACTAGTCATAGCCAGAAGTCAGCACTATATCCAATATGAAGCACTCACAGTACCTTCCCTGGCAATTTGGAATTGGACTTAAGATATTCCAGCCTGACTTTGGCCACTTTCTAAAATGGAGACCACATGGGTGGCGCCTGTGGCTCAGTGAGTAGGGCGCAGCCCCATATACTGAGGGTGGCAGGTATTCCATCACATAGACTGGGAGGCATAATTCGAGACACTGAGACCAATTCACAAAGAAAAACAAAGAGACAAAGAGAAGTTGTGTATATCCCTATTGTGCTCTGAGGCCTAAATGCTTCCTAGCTTTAAGTTCCATGAGATATCCATGCATCTTTAAAATTAGGTACAGCCAGTAGCTCAGTGGATAGGGCGCTGGCCACATACACCAAGGTGGCAGATTCAAACTCAGCAGAGGCCAGCTAAAACAACAATAACAACTGCAACAATGACAACAATAGCCAGGCATGTGGCTGGCACCTGTAGTCCCAAATAGTTGTAAGGCTGAGTGAGAGAATAGCTTAAGCCCAAGAGTTGGAGGTTGCTGTGAGCTGTGATGCCACAGTGCTCTATCCAGGGCAACAGCTTGAGACTCATCTCAAAAAAAGTTAATTAAGTATTTTTGCTTAGGGCAGCACTTGTGGCTCAGTGGGTAGGGAGCCCACCCCATATACTGAGGGTGGCAGGTTTGAACCTGGCTCTGGCCAAATTGCAACAAAAAATAGCCGGGTGTTGTGGCAGGCGCCTGTAGTCCCAGCTACTCGGGAGGCTGAAACAAGAGAATCATCTAAGCCCAGGAGTTGGAGTTTGCTATGAGCTGTGATGCCATGGCACTCTACCAAGGGCGATAAAGTGAGACTCTGTCTCTTAAAATAAAAAAAAAATTATTTTTGCCTAAGCTACTTCCCTCACATTCCTCAAAGAAGGAAGAAAAATCTGAGTTCCCAATGAATAAAATATTTAAGTACCTGTACTAAACCTATGCCAAAAATGGCACAAGTATACACTAGACCAGCGGTTCTCAACCTGTAGGTCACAACCCACAGGAACTGTATTAAAGGGCCGCAGCATTATGAAGGTTGAGAACCACTGCACTATTTATAGCCACAAGAACAAAACTTTCAGATTATAACACCAGAAATGTCTAATTTTACAGCCAGTAGAGTCCATCAAGCTCATTCATTTTATATTTGAAGAAACATAAGGCCCAGAAAGTGGAAATGCTATAAATAAATGCTATAACCTATTTACTAGCAAAGCTAGACTCAAAACCAAGGACAACAAGGGTAGTGAATTTTTTAACATGTTAATCATGTGCTTCAAATTACCTGAGGAGTTTGTTTAAAACCCAGACCTGGGTCTCACCCTTGATGTAAGTCAAAATCTCTTGGAGCGAGGCCTTCAAATTTAAACTCCTCAATGATTCCTATGCACACTGAAAGAGGTGTCTTAGCTCACAGCAACCTCAAACTCTTGGGCTCAAGCGATCCTTTCGCCTCAGCCTCCTGAGTAGCTACAACAGGCGCCCACCACAACACCTGGCTATTTTTTTGAGAAGGGGCATTGCTCTTGCTCAGGCTGGTCTCAAACTTGTGAGCTCAAGCAATCTACTCGCCTTGGCCTCCTCGAGTGCTGAAATTATGCCACCATTACAAGCCAATTTTATTTTTCTAAGAGATGGGGTGTTGCGTGCTGTCTAGGTTGGTCTCAAACTTCTGGCCTCAAGAGATCTACCCACCTTGGCCTCCCAAAGTGGGATTATAGGTGTAAACTATCGATTAGCCTCTTTCTACCTTTTAACCTGTGTCTTTATAAATTGCCCTTCTTGTAGACAACATTTAGTTGTGGTCTGTTTTTAAATCCAGTTTGACACTCTCTGACTTTTAAATGGTTTTCAGAGTTTATTCTATTTGTATTTAATATAATTACAGATATAGTTTTAGACTCCCTTTTTGCTGTAAGGGAAATATATTTGTAAAATATATTCTGATTCTTTTTTCCTCTTTGTATTTATGTGGATTGTTTTAGTATTCCATTTTCTCTCTTTTATTATCTTATCAGTTATATATCTTCACTTTTTTCCAAAGTGATTGTTTTAGGGTTTTGTGGATGGAAAAAAAACATTCAACATATTTTTTTTCTTTGCTCTCACACAACAATCAACACAGGGTTTCTCCCTATATATATATCAAGCAGTAGACACCAGTTGGATGTCCTCTAATTCAATTCAATTCTGATGCTGTCACAAAATCTAGGGAAGTAAAGCAAGACCTCTATAAGTTGACCATCTACTATAACAAAATGACCAATATAAAAAACTAGAGCTACATATGAGGTGCATGTCTGGTTTATGAAAATTAGGTCAACTTTAGGAGGTGGTCCTAAAGTTTGGCCAGGGCCAAGTTCGAACCTGCCACCCTCAGTCCATGGGGTCGGCGCCCTACTCACTGAGCCACAGGGGCCACCCCAATTAAAAGCTTTGATTGGCAAAAGTAATTTGAAAAGTAACAATTAAAAAAAATTAGTGTTATAATTACTGTATTCTGAATACAGAAAGCCTGGAGTCTAAAGTTCCCATTTGTAGATGAAAAATAAATATTCGAGGCAGAAAATGGGAGGATATACAGGAAAATGTTAGGTGTACCTGCATTAAGTAAGAGAACACAGGGGCTGGCAAAAGCTGGTTAAGTCCTGCTTTGTGAAATGTTATTATTGTAATTTTTAAAATCAAAGCAATAAAAACAGGCTGGCATTCTTTCTTTCTTTGGGATGCCAGGCCATACTCTCCCACCTTTTCTCTCCCCTACCATCTTCTATTCTCTCACTCCCTGCTCTCTGTTCCCTTCTCTCTTTTTCATCTCTTCCCCCCACTCTTCCCTTTCTCTAATATAAAGTAAACTCACATTTTATATTCTAAACAAACAAAACAAAAATAGAAACATTTTGTGCATTAAAGTAGAAATAATTTAAAAGAAGAGAATTAAAATGAAATGAGTAAAAAAAAAAGTGAACTAAATACCCTATACTCAATATTATATATTTTATTTTTCCTAAGTAGGAATTCCACAAATCATTTTCCAGAGAATCAAGGAAACTTTTGGGACTCTCCATTAAACCACACTTGTATTTAAAATGCTTCCAGGAATAATAACTGAAGCTACTATTAACCATGGGCCACGCATTTTACCAAGTGTTTAGTTACTTAGAGTATGTGATTTCTAAATCTTTGTGACAACTCTTGCAAAGTATGTATTATCACCTCCCATTTAAAGAGGAAGAAATAGGCACCCATAGTTCAGTGGGTAGGGCGCTGGCCACATACACCGAGGCTGACAGGTTTGAACCTAGCTACTTGGAAGGCTGAAGCAAGAGAATTGCTTAAGCCCAAGTTTGAGGTTGCTGTGAGCTGTGACACCGCAGCACTCTCCCGAGGGTGACACAATGAGACTCTGTCTCAAAAAAAAAAAAAAAAAACTTAAGTTAAATAAATAAAATAACATAACATAACATAAGGTGGCGCCTGTGGCTCAGTGAGTAGGGCGCCGGCCCCATATGCCGAAGGTGGCGGGTTCAAACCCACCCCGAGCCAAACTGCAACAAAAAAATAGCTGGGCATTGTGGTGGGCGCCTATAGTCCCAGATGCTGAGGAGGCTGAGGCAAGAGAATCACGTAAGCCCAAGAGTTAGAGGTTGATGTGAGCCATGTGACGTCATGGCACTCTACCCGAGGGCGGTACAGTGAGACTCTGTCTCTACAAAAAAATAATAATAAAAAAATAACATAAAATAAAAAGTAAAAATAAGACATCAAGAGATTATGACATCTCTAAACACAAAAAACTAATGACATGTTCAGGATTCACATTCAGCAGTTTCAAATGAAAACACATCCCATTATGATATGTCTTCTCCAGAAACAGTTAAATTCTGTGAAAAATGATTTGCAGGTTAGCTACACAAAGCTATTACTATTCCCCACCCTCCTCGAACATGGAGACTAAAATGTGTACAGACTATAGCTTCACAGCCTCTGAGGCAAAAGCATTCATTCAATCACATTCTACAGACAAAAGGAAAAAAAAAAAAAAAAGAAAGAAAGAAATTAGCATTGATTTAAACCAGAGGTGTCCAACCTTTTTTTTTTTTTCTCTTCCACAACATTGGAAGAAGAGCTGTCTTGGGCCATACATTAAAAACACAAATACTGGCTGGGCGCCTGTGGCTCAAGTGGCTAAGGCGCCATTTACATACATCTGAGCTGGTGGGCTCAAATTTAGCCTGGACCTGCCAAACAACAATGACAGCTGCAACCAAAAATAGTGAGATGTTGTGGTGGGTGCCTATAGTCCCAGCTACTTGGGAGGCGGAGGCAGAGGCAGGAGAATTGCCTGAGCCCAGGAGTTTGAGGTTGCTGTGAGCTGTGATGCCATGGCACTCTGCCCAGGGCGACAGCTTGAGGCTCTGTCTCAAAAAAAAAAAACAAAAAAAAAAAAACACAAATACTAAGTGGCGCTTATAGCTCAGTGGGTAGTATGCTGGCCACATGTACTGAGACTAGTGGGTTCGAACCTGGCCCGGGCCTGCTAAACAACAATGACAACTGCAATAGAAAAAATAGCTGGGCGTTGGGCAGCGCCTGTGGCTCAGTGAGTAGGGCGCCGGCCCCATATACCAAGAGTGGCAGGTTCGAACCCGGCCCCAACCAAAGTGCAAAAAAAATAGCCGGCCTATGTGTTGGGTACCTATAGTCCTAGCTACTTGGAAGGCGGAGGCAAGAGAATAGCTTAAGCCCAAGAGTTTGAGGTTGCTGTGAACTGTGACGCCATGGCACTCTACCCAGGGCAACAGCTTGAGACTATCTCCAAACACACACATACACACACACAAACAAAAGCTAATTAACAAAAAACAGTTCATGCGTAATTTTCATGACACCAAACATCACAGATAAGCAAAACAATCCTCAAAAAATCAACATGTAGCCCGTGAGCCCCAGGTTGGACACCTCTGACAGACTTCCTAAAGAATGAATGCCAAGTATTCCAAATGCCAATTATTCCTTCTTTGCCATTCTAAGGAACAGTATCTGTTATTTTTTACCCCTTCATTTCACAGAAACAAAGTAGTAAAACTTCACAACAGCATAAACAAAAAATTTGCAATGCACTGAAAAGCCATTAACCAACAGGTGATAAAATATGCCAAAGTGCTAACCAGCAAACAAACACCCATAGCTCAGTGATTAGGGCGCAGGCCACATACACCAGGCTGGCGGGTTCAAACCCAGCCTCAGCCTGTTAAACAACAATCACAACTCCAAAAAAAAAAATCCGGGCGTTGTGGCAGGCGTCTTATAGTACCAGCTACTTGGGAGTCTGAGGCAAGAGAATCACTTAAGCCCAAGAGTCTGAGATTGCTGTGAGCAATGACACCGCGGCACTCTACCAAGGGCAACATAAAAAGACTCTGTCTCAAATTAAAAAAAAAAACAAAAAACTGGGTGGCGCCTGTGGCTCAGTGAGTAGGGCGCCCGCCCCATATACAGAGGGTGGCAGGTTCAAACCCAGCCCCGGCCAAACTGCAACCAAAAAATAGCCGGGCGTTGTGGTGGGCGCCTGTAGTCCCAGCTGCTCCGGAGGCTGAGGCAGAAGAATCGCGGAAGCCCAAGAGCTGGAGGTTGCTGTGAGTCCTGTGACATCACGGCACTCCACCGAGGGTGGTAAAGTGACACTCCACACTTAAGTACATTAACTGACAGTTAAGACTAAACACATGGCAAACCTACACAACAGGTTTGCTCAGCTGCTATCCTTCCGTGGACCAACACAGCAAATACAGACACATTTCAGGATGACTGCCTAATTAAAAATTAGTGAGACTCTCAAAAAAAAAAAAAAAAACCTCTTCAAAATCCATCCAAATACGGAATCATGTGTGTACAAAGTTGGCAATGAAATCCCACAAAGTCAGTAAAAAGGATTTCTGAGAATTCAGTGGACTTGTCTGCCTCAGGTATAAAGATTAAAAAAAGAATGTAAACATCAGCAGGTGGCTCACGCCTATAATCCTTGCACTCAGGGAGGCCAAGCTGAGTGGATCAATGGAGCTCAGGAGTTCCAGACTAGTCTAAGCAAAAGTGAGACCCTGTTTCTACTAAAGATAGAAAAACTAGCCCAGCACTGTGGCAGGTGCCATAGTCCCAGATACCAGGGAGCATAAGACAGGAGAATCACTTGGACCCAGGAGGCTGAGGTTGCTGTAAGCTATGATGATACCAGGGAAACAGAGTGAGACTGTCTCAAAAAAAAAAAAAAAAAAAAAGCAATAATATGCTAATATTCTAATCATATTTTCTTTTATTTCTATAATCATGTAACATCCCTAACAAATCTAAAATAAGGGTGGCGCCTATGGCTCAAGGAGTAGGGCGCCGGCCCCATATACTGGAGGTGGCGAGTTCAAACCTGGCCCTAGCCAAAAAAAAAAAAAAAAATCCAAAATAAAATGAAGATTCGTTATGATATGTAGCCCAGAAAACCAGCCATTTATGTTCCAGAATAGTAATATTAACAAGTACATTAACTGACAGTTAAGACTAAACACATGGCAAACCTACACAACAGGTTTGCTCAGCTGCTATCCTTCCGTGGACCAACACAGTAAATACAGACACATTTCAGGATGACTGCCTAATTAAAAATAAAAGCAATACTGCTGAGCTTAACATCCTGTTGTGAAATAATGAGTTGCAGTTTCCATTCAAACCAAAGTCAATCTAGCATAAAAACTAGCATCCCCTATTTAAGTAGCCACGAATATACACAATGGCATATATGAGTGCCAGACAGATCAAAACCCAGCTCTTAAAAGTGTATTAGTTCTTCTGGATAAGCATCATATTTGCTGTGTAACTCCACCAGGCCCTGAGCCATGACATAAAACAGAAACTTAGGTTGAAAGTTATAACAGTATTTAGAGATTAAACTTTTACCCAATTCAGGAATCCCCTCTATTAACTGACTCAAATGTTAACTGGGTCCCCACTAGGTGCAAGGCATTATGACAGGTGCTATAGTATTTACTTGGTATTTCCTATAATCCTGACACTTTTCCAAGCACTTTACATTTAATATCCATAACATTCCTATAAAATAGATATTATAATACCATTTTTCCATTTTACAAACGTGTGAACAAAGGCATGAAGGACTTACCTAACTTGCCCAATCTTTTTCTTTTTTTTTTTTTTTTTTTTGAGTCAGTCTCACTATGTCACCTGTGGTAGATTGCCATGGTGTCATAGCTCACAACAACCTCAAACTCCTGGGCTTAAGCAATTCTCTTGCCTCAGCCTCCCAAGTAGCTGGGACTACAGGTGCCCGCCATAACGCCCAGCTATTTTTTGTTGCAGTTGTCATTGTTCAGCTGGCCCAGGCCATGTTTGAACCCACCACCTTTGGTCTACATGGCTGGCGTTATAACCACTGTGCTATGGCTGCTGAGCCTAACTTGTCCAATCTTATAACCAAGAAGTAGTAGAGCCAGACAGAATTCAAACCCAGAGCCTGTACCCTTAATCACCATGTTAATACTGCCTCTCCAGTAGGAGGATGTTCAAAATGGAATAAAACACCCTTCCAGGAGCTCAGTCTCCCAGAAAGACACATGTAAGCCAATAAATATAATACAGTACAATAAGACCATTGCTAATGACAGATTAGAAAGATGGCTTAATTAAGGTACTGGCAGTGAGGACAAAGAAGTGGGAAGGAGATAAATGATTTTTTTAGAGATGAGGTCTTATGTCTCCCAAACTCGACTGCAGTGGCTATTTCACAGGCATGATCATAGCACACCACAGCCCCAACCTCCAAGGCTCAAGGGATCTTCCTGCCTCAGCCTCCTGAGTAACCGGCACTACAGGACTACACTACTATCCCCAGCAGAACTAAGCCTTTTTTTTTTTTTTTTTTGCAGTTTTGGGCTGGGGCAGGGTTTGAACCCACCACCTCCGGTATATGGGGCCAGCGCCCTACTCCTTTGAGCCACAGGCACCACCCAAAAGTTAACCATTTTTTAAAAGGTGATCAAATGAATGTAAGAGGTTTACGAGGTACCTAGGATAACTCCAAGTTTAACTAGAATCCCTCTCATGTTTCTGGTTTAGGTGCACGGGAGAATAACTAGGCATTCAACTAAAAGAAATGATTTGTAAGGCAATGCAAATTCTCTGCTCTTACTGACTCTGAGGTGCCTAAATGTCCAGGCCAGGCACAGTGGCTCATGCCTATAATCCTAGCAGTCTGGGTGGATAGCTTGAGCTCAGGAGTTTGAGATTAGCCTTAGCAATCGCAAGACCCCATAGAAAAACTGAGGCAAAAGGATTGCTTGAGCCCAAGAACTTGAGATTGCACTCTAGTCTGGATGCCAGACTGAGACTCTGTCTCAAAAAAAAAAAAAAAAAAATGTCCAGAAGGTAGTTGGAGACACCACACTGGATTTCAGGAGAGAGAACTAGACTATAGATGTACACTTGAGAGTCACTAGCATTTACTAAAGAATTTCCCAAAGTAGAGAGTATGAGTAATAGGTAATACTGAGTTCCTGCTATATACCAAAGCCCTGACTCCTTTTTTTCTTCTTTTAATTTCAGAAACAGTACAGAGGTTTTGGTTACACAAATTGCTTTTGTTCAGTTTGAATCAAAGTTATGCAAGTGTGCCTGTCACCCAGGTAATGTGCATTGTACCCATTAAGTATGAATTTACTCATCCCCTAACCCCACCACCTGCTTGATTTCCAATAAGTGTTATTTTCCATATGTGCACATAAGTGTTTGTCAATTAGCTCCAATTTAATAGTGAATACATGTGGCGTTTGTTTTTCCATTCTTAGGATACTTCACTTAGAAGAATGGTCTCCGGTTCCATCAAGGTTAATACAAGAGACATTAGTTCACCATATCTTTCGTGGCTAAGTAGTATTCCATGGTATACATATACCACATTTTATTAATCCACTCATGTATTTTTTTTGGGGGGTGGGGGGACAGAGCCTCAACCTGTCACCCTGGATAGAGTACCGTGACATCACAGCTCACAGCAACCTCAAACTCCTAGGCTCAAGCGATTCTCCTGCCTCCACCTTCCAAGTAGCTAGGACTACAGGCACCCACCACAATGCCCAGCAATTCTTTGGTTGCAGCCGTCATTGTTTGGCGGGCCCGGGCTGGATTAGAACCCGCCAGCTCAGGTGTATGTGGCTGGCGCCTTAGCCGCTTGAGCCACAGGTGCTAAGCCAATCCACTCATGTATTAACGGGCACTTGGGTTGTTTGGACATCTTTGCAATTGTGAATTGTGCTGCTATAAACATCCAAGTGCTGATGTCTTTTTTATAAAGTATCTTTTTTTTCCTTTGAGTAAATACCCAATAGTGAGATTGCTACATCAAATAGTAGGTCTACTTTTAGTTTTCTGTGGTATCTCCAAATTACTTCCAACGAGGTTGTACTAGGTCACAGTGCCACCAACAGTATATAAGTATTCCCATCTCTCCACATTGATGCCAGCATTTGTTGTTTAGGGACTTTTCTTTTTTGAGACAGTGTCTCACTCTGTTGCCCTAGGTAGAGTGCCATGTTGTCATAGCTCACAGCAACCCCAAACTCTTAGGCTCAAATGATCATTTAAGGATCCTCAAATGATCCTCAGCCTCCCAAATAGCTGGGACTACAGGTACCCACCACAATGCCCAGCTAATTTTCCTACTTTAGTAGATACAGGGCTTCATTCTTGGTCAGGTTGGTCTTGAACTCCTGAGATCAAGAGATCTACCTGCCTTGGCCTCCCAAAATGCTAGGATTATAGGTGTGAGCTACCACATCTGGCCTGTTTTGGGACTTTTCGATAAAATCCATTCTCACTGGTGATAGATGATGTATCATTATTGTTTTGATTTGCATTTCCCTGATTTTTAGACACACTGAGCATTTTTTAATGTTTGTTGACAATTAGCCTACCTTCTTTTGAAAAGTTTCTGTTCATGTCTTTTGCCTATTTTTCAATGGGGTTGTTTGATGTGTTCTTGCTGATTTGCTTGAGTTCTCTGTAGATCTAGTTATCAGCCGTCTATTAGTTATATAGCATACAAATACTTCCTTCCATTCTGCAGGTTGTCTATTTGTTCTATTGATTTCCTTGGCTGTGAAGCAGCTTTTTAATTTTAAAAATTAAATGCACTTATTTTTGTTGTTGCTATGATTGCCTTTGGGATCTTCTTCATAAATTCTTTGTCTCGGCCAATGTCTATAGTTTTTCCAACATTTTCTTACAGAATTCTTATAGTTTCATGCCTTAGGTTTAAGTCTGTTATCCATTGTGAACTAATTGTTGTTGAGTGATGAGACATACAGATCTTATCTTCTACATGTGGCTATCCAATTTTTCCAGCACCATTTACTGAATAGGGATTCTTTCCCCCAGCGTATGTTTTTGTCTGCTTTGTCAAAGATCAGATGACAATAATGAGGATTGTTTCACATTCAGGTTCTCTATTCTGATCCATTGGCCTACATCTCTGTTCTTGTGCCAGTACCATGCTGTTTTGATATTAAAGCCTTGTAGTCTGATAAATTGATGCCTCCCAATTTGTTCTTTTTGCTTAAGGTTGTTTTGGCTATATGGAGTCTTTCCTGGTTCTGTTTGAAGCGTAGAATTACTTTATCTAGATCTACAATATATGCCGTTGGTATTTTAATGATGATTGATTGCATTGTAAATCACTTTGGGTAGTACAGACATTTTAACAATGTTGATTCTGCCAGCCCATGAGCATGACATGCATTTCCATTTGTTTATTTACAACCTCTGTAATTTCCTTCCTGTGTTGCAGTTCTCCCCTAGAGGTCTTTCACCTCCTTAAATATATTCCTACATATTTTCTTTGTTGCTATTGTGAAAGGTTTTGAGTCTTTGATTCTCAGCTTGACTGATGTTGGCATATAGAAAAGCTACCAATTAGTGTACATTGATTTGTAACCTAAGACTTTGCTGAATACTTGAGGCCAAGGAAATAGCAGCATATACAGGACCAAAAAAGAAAGAATATAAAAATGAAACCAAAAAGGAATAAAGTAAGAATAAAACCAAGAAAAAAAAAAAAAAAAAAAGCCAAGAAAAAGAATGCTACACAACCCACAGGTGGAAAGACCAAACATCAAATACCACAAAGTTTTGGGTGCTTTGTTTGTTTGTTTGTTTTTTTGGTTTTTGGTGGGGTAAGGGGGTTGTGTCTGTATGTGTATATTTGAGACAGTCTCACTCTGTTGCCCCAGGCTAGTGTGTAGCTCACAGCAACCTCAAACCCTTGGGCTCAAGCAATCTTCCTGCCTAAGCCTCCCAAGCAGCTAGAACTATAGGCACACGCCACAACACCTGACTATCAAATATTACAAAGTATGATAGTGTCCACTGGACTGGACACTACTGAGGTCAGAGTTAGCTCAGCCTACTAAAACACCACCAGTAGCAAAGAGCTCACTAAATCAGCCTGGTCTATTATTAGAAAGTTCTGATTGTTACTAAGTTTTTCTTCTTTCCAGTGAAAGAAAAGGAAAGACTTTGGAGTACACAGTGCTGTATTCCAATTCTGACTCTGGAGAAGAATTAAAATAACTAAATAAAATAATATTTGGGTGGATACTGATTTGAACAAACGAGAACAATTGGGGAGCCTTGGCACCCGTAGCTCAGTGGTTAGGGTGCCAGCCACATACACCAGGGCTGGCAAATTCAAACCCAGCCCAGGCCTGCTAAACAATGACAACTACAACAAAAAAACAGCCAGGCGTTGTGGCAAGCACCTATAGTCTCAGCTACTTGGGAGGCTGAAGCAAGAGAATCCCTTAAGCCAAAGAGTTTGAGGTTGCTGTGAGCTATGATGCCCCGGCACTCTACCAAGGATAACACAGTGAGACTCTGTCAAAAAAAAAAAAAAAAAAAAAAACACAATTGGGGATTGTCACATGGAGATTGCCATGGCATCATAGCTCACAGTATTCTCAAACTCTTGGGCTCCAGCAATCCTCTTCCCTCAGTCTCTTGAGTAGCTAGGAGTACAGAGAGTGCCACTACACTTGGCTAGCTCTACTATTCTTAGTAGAGACAAGGTCTCACTCTTGCTCAGGATGGTCTCGAACTCCCAAGCTCAAATAATTCACCTATCTCAGCCTTCCAGAATGCTTAGGATTACAGGTGTGAGCCACCTCACCCGTCCATGGGGAAATTTTAATAAGCACTGCTACTAAACAACAGTAGAAAATTACTGTTAATCTTGTTAAGTATAATAATGACATTAAGTAGCCGGGCATTGTGGCAGGCGCCTATGGTCCCAGCTACTTGGGAGGCTGAGGCATGAAAATCGCTTAAGCCCAAGAGTTTGAGGTTGCTATGAGCTGTGATGTCAGAGCCTCTACTGAGGGTGACATAGTAAGTAAGACTCTGTCTCAACAACAACAATGACATTAAGATTATATAAGATTTTGGGGGCTTGGTGCCTGTAGCTCAGCACCTAGGGCCCCAGCCACATACACTGAGGCTGGCGGGTTCGAACCCAACCCAAGACTAGCAAACAGAGCTGGAACATATTCTTCTTAGCAAAGTATCTCAGGAATGGAAGAAAAAGTATCCAATGTACTCAGCCCTACTATGAAGCTAAATTATAGCTTTCACATGAAGGCTATAACCCAACTATACCACAAGACTATGGGGAAAGCGCCAAGGAAGGGGAAGGGAGGGGGGAGGTTTTGGTGGAGGGAGGGTAATGGGTGGGGACACATCTATGGTGCATCTTTGAATGGGTACAGGGGATTGCACTAATGTACACAGCTATGATTTAACAATAAAAAAAAAAAAGACCTCAGTTTGCCTTCACTGCTCTTAGGAGGCTGCATTGGCATACTGAAAGAAATCCCCAACAGTACCACAACAATTTACAAATGCCATGGGAACTCCCTGAAGTTACCCTGCATGGGTTAGGAAGAGGACGAACCGTCAGTTATGGGAACTTCACACCCCTTTCCCAGAAATCTTACAAATAATCCTTCCTCTCTGCTTAACATAAAATAAAATAGAATGTATAAAATATGACCCTGGAAACTCACAAAGTGCTGTTCTATATTGCTTTAAGTGTAAGAGACAGACACTGCTCAGTCTATAGGGCAACTACCTTTCTTTCCTTCTTTTTCTTGCCTCAATAAACTTGCTTTTGAATTACTCTATGGCTCACTGTTGAATTCTTTCCTGCACAAAGCCAAGAACCCACTTGGCCTGCAGGCCAGACCCCAGTTTGGGGATCCATTTTCCTATATCACCAATAATTGGTACCTTTCTTTCACAAAAGGGTAGCTCGTAGAATACTTTTTAACCGAACAAAGTGCTCCTACATCAGAGTGGCTGGTGACAGCTAACTTTATGATCTTTAAAGGTATAAAAAGTCTCAAAGTCTGTTCCCTTGCCAACCACCCACTATGTCCCCCTGTTTTGCCTTGACCTGGACACAACCTGTTCAACCACAAAGCTTCCAGACTGCCATCCTATCAAGTCAGTAGGAAACATGTGAAATGATGTTATTTATCCTTTAAATATTTGTGGTAAATAGAGACTGAATAGCCTTGACACCAAGAACATAGTGTAATCTGAATGCTCTTCATATACAGAATTTATTATGTATTTCAAAGGAAAAATCTAAAGCCATATATTTTATAATTTCTAATCTCTACATTTTTCAATAGGTTTTTTTGATGGCAATGGGCTCAAAAAGTACATATTTAATAAAAAATTAAAACCTATTTCTCAAGTTGATAATGAACAGTGTTATCTGTAGGGAATAACAAACATAAAAACTATAAGACAAAAAAAGCCAAAGAAACATCAGCATCTACTTCAAAAAATTAGCACTTACCTTAAAAAAAATGCATTTGAAGAGCATGCAATGTGTGAACACGGAAGGTCAGAAGGTGCATCAGTCTGTTGTTTCCAATAATTATTCATTTCTTTTTCTGAAGCCATATGATCAAAATAAAGTTCTCGGAAGTTTATTCTATAAAAGTTGAAACATCTAACATTATTGTTAATGAGTCTTTGAAAAAATTACCTGTAAACCAGTATAAGTGTCAATCTTAAATACGGATATTCAGAAAATACGATTAATATATAGTGTTTATTAAAGCAAAAACTCTAGTCAAGCCACACAGGAAACATAAACTCTGAATGAATGGGGATCAGTGTTCCAAAGTGTAGAAGTTAAGGTTTCACGTACGCACACAGAAACAGAGAATTTCCAGCAGGATTGTAACATTTTTTTCATACAAGACCAGTGCATATGTATGTTGTAGTAATTTCATTAGTTACAGATAGCTATATTCCAAGGAAGATTACTTTATGAAAGGGAGTAATGGTCTGAGGAGTCTAATCTCTCATACTCCTTGGTCTTCCTAATTATTTACAGGGTCCAAAAAGGGATAAATTGAGGCTTTATGCCATGTGACTCAGCCTGCATAGCCCTATTCCTCTCAAGATTCAGAATATTTTAAGTTTCAACAGCTTTAAGTTTGAGTTATTTAATTTCACATTAGCATTCTACAGTAGTATTATACTTCTGTAAACAAATCCTCTACGTTTTAGTTACTTTTTGTTTAAAATTATTTCAAAATGATTTAATCATTTAAATCAAATTATTTCATAAATAAATGGAACACCAAACAGTTCTATCCTTGGAGCTTTCAGCAAATTGCAATTACTGAAACAAGGATTACAAATAGGAAAATACTGAAAGGTATTCCTACAAAAGCAGTGGAGGAACTGAACAAATTAAAGAAGTCCACAACTGTGTAAGATTTAGTTTTGAAATTCTACAAATGTTCCTTGGAATATCTTGAGTGGAGTTTAAGAAAAAAATATTTGATATTAGATAAATATTAGACAAATTTGTGGTTCATATTAGACAAATTTATGCTTTGTGCTAGAATGAAATAACAATGAGAATGCACATAATTTTTCAGTCTTTAAATTTGGAATGGTATTCAAAAGGATTGTACATATTGACAGCTTATTTGATGACCTGTATCTCATATATATTTGTTGAGAAAAGATTCTAAATGACGAGGAAAGGACAACAACACTCTGTAAATAGTTGGGCTCCATATATTACCTATTTCACTATAAGAAAAGTTAGAATTGACAAAATATTTCATTTACTTAAATTTGCACTGAGCTTAACAAGTTCTCTAGCATCTGTGCGAATATAAAAAATATAATTTTAATTTAGGAAAGTCATGTATTTTTTCCTACTGAGAAGACAACCACTCCAAAATATAGTAAGTTAATAATTACTTATTAGCTCATGATTCTGTGAGTTGGCAACTTGGGTTAGGCCCAGCTGGGTGAATCTTCTGCTGATCTTCTGGCAGGTTGGCTGGGGTTTGGGTTGGTCTTGAATAGTTTCCATTGTGTGTTGGATGGTTGCTGATGGTTAATTAGTGCAGGCTATTTTTACTAGGATGAAAGGAGGGACTGGGATATATAGCACTCTTCATAGTAGATAACCAGTAGGTTATCTTGAGCTCTTTTATATGGTAATGAATGCAGTGTTCCTAAGAGCATGATGAGGGGGCAAGCACAATATTCACGTGTTTTTAATTCCATGCTTGCATCACATTTCCTAATGTTCTATTAGTCTAAGAAGTCACTTGGGCAAGACTACATTCGACCAAAAAAAGACAAGTGCAAAGGGCACAGGACATGCACATGGAATTGAGAACAAGATATATTCAGTTGTCAACAATTTCTAATACATAGAATAAAACACATTTTTCTATGTTGTAAAAAGGTGAAAATAAGGTCTTATTGAAGAAACATACCACTGACATAATATTAGAAACACATATAGCTATGAAACTAATTAAGGAATATAAAATCTTACCAAAAATCATTATTCTTATATTATTTTCAAGTGATTCATAATCAATATAAATAAGTTATTTAATGCATTTAGACCTGTCACTTTAAATTATAAATGATTTCACTTTTGAAAATTATTTTGAATAACATTTTTGTAAGTACAAAAATAATGAGACCAATTTTTTTGGTCAACCAGCACATTTTAAAATTTATCTGTTTAGTCACTTTTGTATCTTAAAAATATTTTAATGATAAATTATATGATGACTCTATTAATATGTATGTTAGCTTAGATGGTCAAGTAAAGCAATTCCAATTCCAATTTTTTAAAAAAAAAAAAAAAAAAAAAATAGAAAAAAATTTTCTGGTAGAGTTGGAAGAAAAAATTAACCTGGGAGTCTTCTGAGCTATAAAATTAAATAGTCCACTACCATTCTATTTTTCTGAGAGAGGATTCTAAGAACCAACTACTTCCCTATAGCATATTGACAAAACAAATTTCTTCTTTTGATTGTTTTATATAATAGAGGTTTGAATTTGAAATAGAGAATAAATGTTACCTTAGAATTGAAAACAATGTAACCTAAACATCTACATCCACATATTAATTTGTAATGATGAGAAAATAAAGAAATAGAGTACAGGGAGGAGAGCAAGATGGCGGCTGAGTAACAGCTTCCTTGCATCTGGGCATCTTGAATCTGGGGAGATAAGACTCCAGGCATCTCTTGCTGGTGGGATCTGCCTATAATCATCCCTGTGAGGATACAGGAAGTCAGCAAAAGACTTCTGGACCCCAAGAGGAGGATAAAAACAGCGGAAAACTGGCAAGTGGTCGCGTGTTCAATTGGTCTAATCCTTCTGGCAACTGCACAGGAAGTTAAAGAGCAAGAGGAAGTGAAAGGAAAATTAGAGCAAGGAAACAGATAAAAGAAATTACACATGAGGAAGAATCATCAGAAAAATCCAGGCAACATGAAGAACCAGTCCAGAACAACCCCTCCAAGGGATCATGAGGTAGTTACTACAGAGGATTCCACCTATAAAGAAATGTTAGGAATGACAGAAAGGGAATTTAGAATACACATGAAAACAATGAAGGAAATGATGGAAACAATGAAAGAAACTGCTAATAAAATGGAAAATAACCAAAAGGAAATCCAAAAACAGAATCAAATAAGAGATGAACGATATAAAGAATATAGAAAGGATATAGCAGAGCTGAAGGAACTGAAGCAGTCAATTAGGGAACTTAAAGATGCAATGGAAAGTATCAGCAACAGGTTAGACCATGCAGAAGAAAGAATTTCAGAAGTAGAAGACAAAGTTCTTGAGATA